>BGPR01003583.1:0-133304 GCA_013235015.1 Araneus ventricosus
TCAATTTATCATAACATACTGCTCTTCAAATTAAACAGCACTGTTAAATTACCTTTGAAAATAATGCACACAAAGAAATTGAGCATTGGGAACCCCAAAGTTATTGGGCCCTGTATTGTCATTTGATAATCTAGCCCTGTTACAAGAACGATTTGTTGAAACGGTTAAAGACTTGACAGGAAATAAGTTAATCAAAATATCAAAATTCTCGATTTGAAAATATCGTCCTTCCCTTATCAACTGGGCAAAGAAAATAGTTGAATGGTTAATTGAAGGCGACACACCTTGGAATTTAAGAATCAAAGAACTGGATAAAAAGCTTTTGACAACTGATCGCCCATTTACTCACAATCATCCATTTTCTAGTCATAATCACATAGTGCCATTTTCTTTCTAGAAAAGATCTGAAATTTATCACAAGCAAAAGATGTCATATGGATTTCTTTATATAATTAGGTAATATTCACAAACTGTCTTAGAGATGTCATTACATTTTGAGTAAGCAGAGTTGACGTGGGCAATAAAAAGAACTGTCTGAAGACGATCTTCGCTGTAAAGACTTAAAAAATGCAACTTAAGGTGATATTGAGTTATTAAATGAATCAAAATTTATCGTCGACTCTGCTATCTGAAATTATATATTAAAAATATTTATTTAAAAACACCATTTAAATTTTATCCAAATTTTGTGACCGTTCCGAAAATATATTAACCTTACCACTACAAAGGTATCTGCAAAAAAAAATGCTCCTTCTCGTGATTGAAAATAATAATAAAAAATTGCTTGAGATCAAGCATTTGTTAAGAACGATCTGTTTCTTTACCATGATACCTGTAGAATCGGAATTAGATGTAAAAAATTATGATTATAATATCAACGAATTTGCTATAATGAGTGTAAGAAAATAAAAAATAACATATTGCTACCTATTTCAACAAGTCGCATTCCAAATTGTTTTTTTTATGACTTTATGAAGCAATTATTTTTTGTTATTTGATTTGTGAATGATTTTGAAATGTGATCGAAATGTTAACTTTTAAAAATGTTTTTAGTTATGCATATTTTCATGTATTCCTAAAGTTCACATACCAATTTGTGCAATGTAATAATAACTAAAGCACAATTATTTAATAGACGTGAATTTGTTTCTAAGGCCCTGCAATCAACTTTCTTGCACCAGGTCTCCGCTTTTTTAGAAAATTGAGTCAGCCCTGGTGGTATAAACAATCCCTAAGAGACACGGTTTTGTCTGTGTAAGGGAAATCCCTCTTCCTGCAGCGTCAGACGACGAAATGTAAACACATCCGGACAGAGTTTCAGAAATCCACTCGCCGCGCCGTGCCGGAACTTATCAATTCCTGCACACCTGTCTGGCGTGTTTTTGTAGAGAGACGTTTGATTTGAAACCATACAGGGATTCAATCGCCAAGCTCTTCATAGGTGACAAAGAACGATGTGTGTGGAGTTTTGTGGAATTCGTCCTTCAGAATGTGTCAAAAGATGGCAAAGATGCGCAAGCTTTTCATAACTCAGGTGTATACATAGAAAGTTAAACAGTTTCCCACGACACCCTTCTTTCTCACATTATAAATACTAAAAAAGTCGAGTAAGAAATCGCTAGCAACGCTCGTAACGTTAAGTCCATAACTGACTGGGGAATGACGTCAGAGATGCTAACGCCCCTCTGAAGCTTTACCAGTCAAGACCAAGATGAACGCGTTGTGTCCCATATGAACAATTTTCTTGGCTTATTCCAATTATGAAATTATTTTGTGTAACCGTCCGTGTGTAATAACCCAAATAAATAACTGTTACACTAATTTGACCACCACTAAAAATCATAAACGATGCCCACAAGTTAACCACAAAAGAATAAGCTGTGAATGTGAACACAGCGTTTAATTTAAGACACGGGCCATACAGTTGTAGTATTGAATTATAGCTCACGCGTTTAATATTTGTTTGTAAATATCGTTCTCTTTAATGATTTATTATCACATTTAATTTGTTCATCACATTATACTTTTTTGTGGAACAGAAAATGTAGTTTTTTTTTTTTAGAATTTTGTTGGATTTCTCCGTTGCAAATAAATTTCTTCTAGAAAAGAAAGAAATAAACGTTTAAATGGAGTATTTGCATTTTATTATTTGATACGCTAAACAAAGTTCATGTTGCTTCTTTCATGTTTAAATAAGTAGAAGCCAACATATTATGACCCTGACGATATACTTAATACTATTACACATAAAAGGGGAAAATGTGCTAATGCATCATTAGATCACTTGAAGCCAGCCTATATATATTTTAGCTGAGGACAATCCCAAGGCGACAAACTTCACTGATCAAGTTGCGGTAGACATCAGATAATAAACTAGATTCGACGCAAAACCATCTCTTCGCACAGAACTATTAGCTTACCCGTCCGATTCAATGACTGATATAAGACGTTTTACCTTCTTCGAAGATTTTTAAGTAACAAAATTGTAGTTAACCATTTTGAACTTTATGATATCAATGCTAAATAATTGTTTGCGTTGGTCACACTACCATATTTCCTTCTTCGTAACGTAACATAGCGTTACTACTGGTGGGTAATGTATGGTTGAATTATAGCTCACGCAGTATTTAATATTTGTCGAATATCGTTTTCTTTTATTTAAAGATGATTTATTATCATATTTAATTTTGTCTATCACATTATATTTTTTGTGGCAAATAGAAAATGTGTTTTTAGAATTTTGTTGATTCTCTCCGTTGCAAAATAAATTCTTCTAGAAAAGAAAGAAATAAAACGTTTAAATGGGAGTATTTACTTTATTATTTGATACGTCAAACAAGTTGTGTTGTTTTCTTCATGTTTTAAATAAGTAGAAGCCAACACAGTACAATGTATGTTTACATCTATAATATAAAAACAGAAAATACATGTATCCGTCTGTCGGTCACAAGAACCTCCTAAACGGTGAACGGTAGAGACATGAAATTTACACACGACATTCTAGGAGCAATACTTAGTCAACGGTGCTATTTAACTTTCAGAGTTAATTAGTTCTGCGAGAATTAAATAAAAATAGCCGCTGTTACCTAATGCCTGGGACGTTTTTCACAATAACTAACTTCTGAAGTAATTATTAGACAAACAATCTATTTATGCCATATTCTAAAGAGAAAATTGTCTTTTCAATGATATTCTATCAGGATGAAGTGTTTTCTCTGATTTTTATTGAGGTTTAAAAATATTTTAACGTACTAACAATGCTTTTAATCTTATAGAAATAAATTCAGCCAAATTACTACATGTTCGCGCTGCTTTGCCGTGTTAAAAGTTATTATAATAAAATATTCTTTTCTTGAGCATAAAACAAATAAAGAAGACTTTTATACTTCCGGTTTACGGAAGTTGTCGTAGATTATACAGCTTTAATACGGTTCATTAAAGTGACTAAATGGCGCAATGCTATTTTACAACTTACAGAGTTAATTAGTTCTTAAGATATTTAATTAAATAACAAAATTAGCACTGTTAACCTAATGCTTTAGATGTTTTCTACAATTCTGAAATATTTATTAGACAACAATTATTTTGTATGTCATTTTAAAAGTAGAAATTATCTTTATGATAATAATCACGTGGTGATAAAGTTGTTTTATCTGATTGTTATTAAGGTTTAGAAAAAATATATTTAACGCAATTTTAAAAAATACCATTTTATCTCTATAGAAATAAATTTAAGCCCATATTTACTGTTCTGCGGCGGCTGCATTGTTGCATAGTTTGTGTAATATAGAATATTTTTGGGAGCATAGACAACAGAGAAGACTTTAACTCTTTAGGTTGTCGTAGCATTTACAGCTTACGTGTTACAAACAGTGATCCAAATGACGTTAGTGAATTATTCTTCTATGTTTTGTTTAATTTCTTTCACAAGTTTTTAATGATCCCTTGGAGTGGTAAAGTAAACCTTCTCAAGACTACTAGTCCGGTTCCTAATGTAGGAAGAGGAAAAAAGCGAGGTGAAAAAAGATGTATTATTAAGTCTGTCTGTCGCAAGAACTCCTCCTCAAACGGTGAATGGTCTTGATATGAAATTTGCACACGCCATTCTTACTCTCCTAGATTAATTCCTAATTTCAAACCAAATTACTTTCTAAGATATTTAATTAAATAACGAAAAAAATCACAATTATCCGTTTTATCTCAGTTTTCGCCAATACTTCAGAAAAATATATTGCACGTGGATTATTTTACATTCATACCATCCCAAAGAGCAGAAAATTATCCTTTAATGATTTCAAATTTAAATGTCACGAGTTTTTTTCCATACTAAGCATTTCAAATTTATTTCATGACATAATTGTAGCCAATGCTTGAGCTAATTAAATTCAAACCATTGATCGTTTTATCAAATCCTTCATTCCTGGTATTTCACCATAGTGAAAGTTATGATAAAAATATTGTTTGAATGTTAACAGAAAGGCAGAAATTTATTTAGCTTCACTTCATAGCATACATATTTCAATATAACAAGTTGCACCACAAACAATGATGTTAATTACTCTCTTCCAATGAGTGTAAAATCCCTCAAGATTTGAGCTCACTGCCTACAGGAGGGGAGAGGTCCTAAGGAGAAAAGAAAGAACACCATGCGGTTTTTTTGTCAGTGACAAAAACACAAAGACAAGAGAATTGTACTCCAGATAATGGCAAAAAAAGAAGGACTACGAGATTCTTGAAAATATTTTTATCCCGAGCAACGCCGGGCATATCAGCTAGTCTTATATAAAATAAGTAGTTTCATTTATCATTTGACTGGGACGTCACACGAATTGACTGTAATTAAACCAAAATTACTAAAACATTGTGATTATTTGCCGTGGTCAGTATAAAAATACTAATTGATTAAGGATATCTGATTCGCTTGAAAACAAAAGGAAAACTAAGCAGTATCTATACTACTTGTTTCTCAGAAAGAAACACTTTCTTTGAAGAGCCTTACCAGGTTACCGGCAGGGGAAACCAACTTGTTACGAACATTTATGTAAATAAATTATTTCTATATTTTTCAGAAGATTTAAAAATATTTATTTTCTTACATTTTGGCAACGAAGACATCGAGAGTATACTCCTATCTAATATTCTAAAACCCCTGAAAATGCCATTCTTAGCTGAATAAATTTACATGAAACAAATAAACATATAAACCGTTTGCAATAAACTGATTAGTCAAATAAAATACGTTAAATAAAATCGATTGTAATGAAACATTAGGTTGAGGAGAAAGTTAGGTCAAATAAAATGAGTAAATAAATAATGAAGCATTTTACAGACTCATTTCTCTTCTGAAGAAAAAAAATTATGGATACGCGAGCTGCTGATTTTATTAAATACACGCAGATCAGATTCTTTTCGACCTATGTGCATGCGCGAGCTCCATTTCGTATTTTCACTGAGTTAAAAATCATTTCAAGTCCAGAGAATCTGCTTAGACATGGCATTCGAATTAGTGTACTGGTTTATTCTGGTTTCTTTTTCAAGTATTTCAGCAGTCAAAGTTGATTGCGATTTGAATAAATTCCGAACTAGCAACATTGTGCCAGACATAATACCTACAGTTCCAGAAGGTCCTTTACTGGTAAGTCCTAACTTTTTTTTAAGTTTATAAAAGCAAGTGTCTTTTATTGATAAAATTTAAATATTAAAATAATCCACAGCAGTTGGGAAGCTCATAACTTGTTAGCCTTTTCTCCCTAAAAATATATTTCTATATTTAAAGTTATTTTTTTCGCATTTTTTCATTCTAAACATAAAAGAACAGACGTATGAAAATGGTTTTGTTTTTAATTAGTTTCTTCTTGTGACAGTTTAATGTATTAAAGAATTTAATTTGATGCAAACCTTGTTCTCTGTTTTTATATTTAGCATGTTTCTATTAGCAGCAAAAATCGTCAAAAAATGATGCGGCAAATGTAGCTTAAAAGATAACTTTTTTAAGAATTATAATAATATGAAATAAATTTCACGCCAATTTCATAGCTTATAAGGTCTGCCATGCTTGTTATATTTTTGAGCATTTTGGTTCTGCCTCTTTAATGGAAAATATGTAGAAGTAACTTCGTATCTACTGTACGTATAAAACATACGCCAAAAAGGAAAATCAGAATAGACTAAATGTAGCATATTGTAGAATATAGACTAAATGTGGCTTCCTGAAGAAAAAAAATTTTCGCCAATACGGTAGTCCGAACGAACATGCCAAGCGGGTTTCACTAATTTGCGTTGAAATGCATGTCAGCAACACGAAGTTAAAGCGCTTTGCTTTTATCAAAAATCGTTTTCTAATAAGCATCCGTGATTCTTATTGCTTTATTATTTAAATAAGAATTCTTTTGTATTAATTTGTTCGTTGTCATCTGAATTTTATTTAATTTAAAAATATTAGGCATGTTATCATTCTTTTAACTCAAAGTGTGCTACTGATTCACAAAATCCGTTTTTTTTATCTCATTTTAACTGAATAATTTTCATATTTTTCTTCGATCATTTGACAGTGAAGTGATTAGCATATACAAGAGGGAAAAAAGAAAATATATTTAAACCTGCTATGCCTTGAGAATTTCTTAAATAAAGACCAAAATAGTTCTTAAAGTGACTGTGAAATAAAGGTGTTCAGTAACTTAAGCTCTCTTAGAATGTTATTCTTCACATTTGCTAATTGAAAAACAAAATTCAAAAAGTTTTCATCTTACAAAAAAATTTGCCTTCTTGAAAAAAAAGGCTGTAGTGTATGTTCTCATTCTAGTCTGGTTGACTGGTTTTACCTTATCTTATTACCGTAGGTAAAATATAAGACTAAGGAAGTGACTTGTGGAAATATGATGATGCGTGCTGATACGAAGGATCATCCTACAGTCTTGGATTTCAATGCAGACAGAAAGAAGTTATATACCTTCATTATGTTTGGTAAGAAATTTTCGGAACAGATGTCGTGTAATATTATCAGGCAGAAAAATGTCGCCAAGACCCTATAAAAAACCCTTAATGAATAGGCATAAGAAAACCACAGAGAAGAGGGAATTCGTTCCACCCTTGCAGCGAAAAGAACCAAACTAAACTTAGACAGAAGCCAAGAAAAATAATACCGCTATTTTATGCACTAAATTAAAAGCAATAACTCGTGATGAAAGGACTGAGTTTGGTTAGACTTGAGAATACTGTACTGCAACGTCGCCAATTTCTCGACGCTTTCGCCAACCGGTAAGGTAGCCACAAACCGTTTGATCCTAATCATTTTAAATCTAATAACAAATTTGATTAGCTATTGCTTGAAAAACTCAAGTTTGGCGGCAGTATTGTTCTCTTCAGTCTAATACATAGTTTTTGAACTTTTATTATTAGAAGTAAATACTTTCCTTATACACCAAATCGGCAACACGCAAGATGAAGTAATACCAATCTCAATAATTCAAATGAAATTATTTTTGTAATGTAGAAACAATTTAGAATACGAAAAGGAGTTAACTCATTCCTCTTGCTTCTATTATTCTGAATTATATCGCTTTAATTAGATCTTTCTTAGTTGTAATTGTTAATGCTTGCAAGGAATTAAATGATTTCGTTTTAAATTTTTATGATGATTAATGAAGAAAAAGTAACTAGAGATCATTATGTGATTCCGTTAATTGATATCATAAATTTCGAGTATACTAATTACATTACGACTGCATACAGGGAAAAATTACATTTTCCTGTTTTTATGAGAACTCAGAAAAATTTGCCAAAGTCACACAGAGCACAAGCCTAGCTGTGTAATAGGGTTGACCAAATCCCATTAACCCAAATGTAATCGAAATTTGCGATAATGTGACACTTTTTCGTCAGAGAGATTTACCAAAATGCTCACCAGATGTGCCATGTGTCGTAACTTATCACCGCGAAACGTATGACCATGACGTACGGTTGTGATACTTGGTAGCTTACACATATTTTGGTAACTGAGGTCCTAAAAAAGTGACATTTTATTCCCACATTTACTTTTGAAGGTAATTTCTGTCACTCTAACATATGGTTGTTATATCAAATATAGCTGGTTGCTATATATTAAACAGCCATTTCTCTTTTCAGGATCTTTATTCTGTCTTCCATAATTATTATAAATTAGTATTTATGGAGGTAATTTTGTACGAAAATTTGATTCAGTGATGTACATTCAAGACATCTATATATATCTTGAGAATTATAAGCTATATTTAATAAACATTTTTTACAGAAAATATTTACAGGTATATTTACAAAGGAAATATTACATCCTAGAACATAGGTTTAGTTTGTAGTAAATGTCCTATGTAGTTCTTATATGATTGTACAGAAGTACCGCTACTTCAGTTGTCCTAGAAATGGCGGATTAGATAAAGATAGTTTATATCCAAATTTGAAATCTCAATCTGTAAATAAATGGCACCTAACTTAAAAATTTTATTTTGATAATACCTCTTGTTTATCTAACCGAATTTTTAATTAAGTATTTTCATTTTGAATGTGCTTTGATCACTCTTGTAAGTAACTGATTTTTTTCCCTTGCTTTGACTAGATCCTGACACTTTAACTCCTCAGAATCCCAATCAAGCAAATTATCGCCACTGGATGTTTGAAAATGTTCCAGGAAATATAATACAAAACGGAGACTTGGTGACTGTTTATGATCGACCAGAACCCCCAGCTTATTCGGGTAGGTCTTTATGCATCCTGAAAAAGCTTTTGTTATAAAAAAAAAAGGTCATGTGAATAGCTAAAAAACTTCAGAACTTATTCCATTAATTTATGTGGATGCATTAAAATAGTTTTCTTAATTAGCTATTTTTAAAGCTCAAGTTCGTTTCCTAACATAATTTTCGATCTTTTTGTCTTTTAAAGAATTATTCATCTCTTTTTACTCTTCTGCAAATATTTAGACGCTTATAAATTTCTCTGCTAGTAGATATTAGATTTACAGATCTTGAACGGGAAAAAAACCCAATTTAGTCCGATTTTAAAAAGGCCGGAAATTGCCATAACAAAAAGGATTTTATATTTGAACCCTTGACTCTAATCAAAGAGAAGCACTCGGCAGTGAAAGCTGACGGATTTTCAAATATTTAAGTGTGACATGCGGGTCAGTGCGAGAACTCTTACATCTCGGTATTGGTAAGAATTAACTATTAAAATACATGTGAACGTATAATATTGCATCACATACTCAATTTATACAAAGCTTTTATATAAATTTATATAAAAGCAAATAATCAGCTTTCCCCCCGCCCCTTAAAGAAATCGAGGTTAGATACTAGTTTTCAAAACAAGGAATGAGCAAACATTAATCTTATGTTAATTTTTTTCTCTGCCATTCAATTTAATGTAACTAGAAGTAATGCTTACATTTTCTGCTATCAGTTCTTACGATGAATCGTTCATTCAAAATATCGATTCATTTCTTAATAAATTAATGAAACTGCCGTTCGAAACAACTTCCATATCCATAAATAAATCATTCCTGAATTGGTTAGCCGTGATATAATTACTGAAATAACACGATTTCAGGTGCCAATCCAAATATGGCGATTTCTGTTCTTCACATCGTAAACACACAGAGGCCTAAAAGTTCTCAAACAATGATTTTGAATAAAAAATGGAATAAGGCATGAACTTACCAGAATCTTGTTTGAAAAATTAGAAGTGAGGTTGCTGTGACCCGATAAAAGCATTTGCGTGGTCTGTGGATATTTGAAATTTATCGCCATGTTAAATCTGCTAAAGCTTGAAAGTTTTCACATTAGTGCGATGTGGAATTCATAAATGAGTCTCTAGAAGTCAAGTCTTTTTTAATATCTGCGTATGATTGTAGTTCAAAAATAATAAGGTCACCACAGTATCCATTGTGCACTGGATGAACAAACAAACAAACTAATCCTAAATACCAATATCAAAAAAGTCGTGCCGCTTCACTCAATTGGTAAATTCATATGATCGAAAACTATCTCTTAAAAGGAGAAAGCATTAACCTATCCATATTTTAATCATTCAAAATGGAAGTACTCTTTTTCTCGAGATCAGCTTACTTAAAGCAGCCCTTGTTGACATTTATTGATTCATATTAATTACGTTTATGCAACCAGAAGATTGATTAATAATTAATTATTTTCTGAAGATTAGTAGTTAATGTTAGTTATTAGTGGTATGCACTTTTAATATTATCAGAACGTATAGTAAAACTTCGATTAATGGTCACTGTCCGGATCAGGACTGTGACGGATAACAAAAAACTCTTAATACACATGTACAGTAAAGTGATTTCACTGCTGGCTTCCAACGAAAATGAAAATAAAATCCTTTAAAAGTGAATAGCACGTACTAAGCTCATCCAGAAAGTACCGTTTTCGCATATCTCCAGCGCATCTGACAGCACGAAGGTCGCGCATGCGTGGCCACATCCTTCAACTCGAGAACGAATTATCCTAGCCATCTTGTTTGTTTACGTTAACGTTTGAAGTCATTGTTTGTCGGTAATCATGTTTAAAACAATCGATCTGCCCGAAATAAGAGCCGTTATCAAGTTTCTGAATGCGAGAAATGTTCGACCTTGTGAAATTTATCGTCAGATAAGTGAAAGTCAGTCCGGACCTAGCTCCATCCTTCTTCTATTTGTTTTCTCATCTCAAGAAATTTCTGGCCGGCCAGCAATTTGCAAGTAATGATGAGATCAAGATAAACGTTCAGAACTGGTTCAGGTCGCAGAGGGCCGAATTCTACGAAGCGGGTATGCTGCAATTAGTGCCAAGATATGACACATGCCTTAATTCGCATGGTGAATAGGTTGAAAAGTAGTTTAAGGTGTGTAGATTTTTCTGTAATAAAATACAAATAAAAACAAATTGCTATTCTTTTTTAATACCCAAACGGTACTTACTTTCTGGATGAGCTTTGTACACGTCGTATTTTATTTTACAAAACGATCAATACAAACTTCAATATAAGAGTAGTAATGTACAGAAATGTAGATTAGATGTAATTTAAACGATAACGGATAACAGAAACTGACGGTGAAGCGAGTGACGGTTAATCAACACGAATGTCGATTAATTTAGTGTACATCCATTTTATTCGTTTAATTGTTCTTCAGATCCATTACCATGCTGAACCAGAGAGTGCTCTCCTCTTGACATTATCACATACATGTCATACATGGCGCATTTTGTGTTCAGCTTCGTCGCATAGCGAAGATAATCGAATATGCATTTTGTAATAATACCTCTTCTCGTTTATTGGTTGAGTCTAATTTGATACAAATATACAATTTGGACGTCAAGATCACATTCCAAATTTCATTTATTTAGCTCGTTGCTATTTCTTTTCTTAATATCACGTTAATACACACATGGACAAAGTAAAAGATAATCTACATTTTGACGGATTTGATCCAAAACAATACAAAGATCGACCAATTTTGGTGAAAAGAGCACGTACTAAAATTTATCTCTCTAGCTTATTGCATTTTTGAGTTGTTGTGTTCACATGCACACAGACGAACAAAAGACAGACTTTCCGTTGACAGGTTTCGACCAAAATTTGATTCATATCTATAATTTTGTTAAAAACCACATTTCAAATTTCAATCGTTTAACTCGTTCTATTTTTGAGTTATCGTGTTCACAGACAGACAGACGTTATTCCAAAAAATGTTTTTTTTTTTTCAGACTCGGGGAGATCTAAAATGTAGAGATTCATCAGAACCTCAATTCTGAGTTTTCTGACGATTGTAATACTTTTATATTTCATATACTAGAAAATAAAATCTCTGCTTTTATTCTTTTCAGATCCTCATAGATACATTTTTCTGATTTACGAACAACCAAGAAAACTGAAGGACCATTTCGATGACAGGAAACGAACCAACTTCAATCTGAAGAAATTCGTGCAAGACCGGGGACTTAAGGGTCCAGTCGCAGGGAATTTCTTTCTCCTGAAAGATTAGTGACTCTTAGGAGAAATCGTTACTCACATTGATTGATTCAAAATTTCAGTGCGCAAATGAGAGCAGCAGATACTATGAACTCAGTAGATCACATAATTTAGATATAACGATGATAATTTATTTGCACGTATTTTGTATTATTGGCCGTATTTATTATTTAACTTGTTTTTTCCATTAATCTCAAAAATATTTTAGATTCTCCTTTAAATAAATTTCTTCAAATGTCCGATTGATGCGTGCTAATTTCAATACTTAATTTTGGTGGAGTTTCTAAATTATACAAAATAATTCCTTCAGCCGCGTAGAAGTGCAGTACAGTACAAAAAAGAAAGCCGTCCACAACGAGGAGCTGTAATATCTGTAATATTTGCAAATTTCTTCTCGGGGGGGAGGGGGCTCACCTCTGGTACGAAGAGGCGAAGCTTCCATTTGGCGGCACATCGATGATGTTGCGGCTGGTTAATGGTTCAGACAAGCGAAGATGGAATATTCTTTCATGCATCAGGCAACAGAGTCTATGCATTCTCTCTTGCTGTCTGGCCTGATGGATTTTACGAGAGGTCGATTCGTAAACTTTTGCAATGGTGTCTGAAGTTCCTGCGATTGCGGCCAGTTTTTCACTGGTGATGTCAATCGTTGGATCTTCACTTCTGGTCGATTTCTTTCTCTGTAATAATTTCTCTTGCAGCATGTATTGAGAATGACAAGTGAAGATATATTTTTTTGGAAAAGGCCATAATCATCTATGAAACTATATATAATCTCTTTCCCTGAAGAAACTGCTAGTTCTTTCCTAAATACTCTGTCACAACTAATATTGCAATAACTTGAATCATATAACGATATTTGTAATTGTCTGAGTAAGCAAAATTAGCTGACGAACTCAAATTTGGACCATTTTAGCTGACGGACTATTCTTGACTTGTACCCAGATTCAACTGTTTATAATGCGATATGTATCAGAGAACAGATTTACCTTATATAGAGTTTATCATATGCCAGGAAGGAGAAAGCATTCTTAATACACAGGTGTTAAATTTCAGACTGCTGTCACAGCCACCTCAGTTTATCTGCCTGTAAGGGATTATAGATTTTCTAATTTGGTTGCTTAAGAAAAGAACCAGATTCTTAATTTAAATTTTTAGAAATTTCGGATATTAAGATACTGCAATTAAAAATAAGTGTTAACAAATACGCTTCACTTCTTATGAGTTCTATTATGTTATGAAAAACGAGAAATATTTATATACATTTTTATATTTAAATCACTTTACTGTGAAATACATATATTTTTGTATTCAAGTTACTTTTCTGCGAATATGACACTTATGATATAAAAAATCCGGATAATATCAAACTGCAAATTGTTACACTTATAGACCTTCTACTTTTCGAGAATAAGATGAAATCAGTGAATTTTTCGTCCCAAATGTTGAATTTCTTAATTATAAGTAACCCTAATAATAAAATTGGTGAATTTTAAAACAAGTTATTTGTATGGATAGAATCCGAACACTTATTGAGTTTATTTTTTTCTTGTATTAAGAAAACTATAAAATGTTTACGAAATTTCGAACTCAAATTAGTTTTTATTGAACAACTTAGATTCACGAATGGCACTCAGAACGAATTTTATTTTAAAGCTTAGGTAGATGGCGCCAGGTTAGTTTCCGAATTAAAAGTTGAACCTCGGATGCAATCGGTATAATCTCGATTTTCGTTTAAATGTGTTTTTTTATTTCTCTTTTATAATTTTTGAAGCCATTTTTTGTGAAATCTTTGGGTAGAAAAGCATGCTAAAATACTCACCAGGGAAAAAAAAATCCCTAAACATATACATTTAAATGTAAAAAAAAAAATAATAATCTAATTAACTACTATTACATTTAAATATAGTAATGACATTTAACTTTACAGTAAATATGTCTTAAAACTGCATATCCCAGACAAATATATAAAGACATTAAAATAGAAAGAAATAGTTAATGAATAAGTAAATGTAAGTTATAAAGTAGTTCATGCATTTTATTTTTGTACTAGTGTTCTACACTACTTTTCACACTAAATTTATATCTGCAATACTAAACTGAAGTGTAAAAACTTTATGAAATTTTAAATATCAACTATTTTGATGGAATTAACTAAAGGAGATGATGTACGCTCTGCTGGAATTTCACACTTTAAATCCATTTAATATTTATCGAATGACTCTGCTTTTGTAACTAAGGGGAATTTTTCTCCCTTTCACGTAAACTACCACAAAACGACGAGTTTTGTGTTTAGCTTTATGGTGTTGTAAAGAGAATCGTATATTCATTTTGGAGCTCTTTTCATTGACCGAATAAGTTCAAAATTTGATGCAGATACAACAGCGTGTGAATACAACATGCCAAATTTTATTAATCTAACTTGTTGCATTTTTGAAATACCCTTTTCACATGCATATAAACAGACGGACCGACAGGCTGTCAACCAGTTCGCAGAGTTCCAATTTTTATACAGATCAACAATGTCGCTGATAAAACTATGCGCCAGATATCATCCATCTAGCTTCTTCAGTCACGTACCATGCTCACGTGTACAAGGACGGTTAGAGAGCCTTCCTGTCGGTGAATTTTGTCCGAAATTTGAAGAAAATCGGCAATTTCAGTGTAAAGACCACGTACCAAATTTCAGTCATCTAACTTTAGCTAGGCCGCGATGGCTCAGTGGTAAGGTTCCAGGTTCGAAACCTGATTCTACTGTTGATCCGCCGTGAACGTGGGCCTGCTTCACGCTAAATCATACCCAGTGGTCGAACGTCATCCTGTTGGTGTTGCGCAGAAGTTTGGAGAGGGGGATGCGAGCTCAGGTGTCATCCGACCACGGTTCAAAATTACGAGGTCCGTCCCCATATAGCCTTTGGGTTGCTTCAGAAAGGGAAGTTAATATCACTAAACATTTCGAATTAACATGTTCACAAACAGGCCTAATTCCAAAAATGTTTTTTCCTTAGTTCTAAAGCGTGGAGATGTACAACCCCAGTTAACCGAACTAAAGGGGTGGGGTGGAGAAGCCGTTTCGGATAGCGATTTTTTCTGTTAAGCCATGATCATCTATTGCTATTTTGTATCTAATTGCAGTATGTAATTCTGAAATGTTTTGAGTACAAATCGAATTCAAAATTCTCTTTAGGCTACTCTTACGTTCTTTATTAAAGTTGACCCTCCGACGGGCGCAATGCGCTTGACAGGCATAGGTAAACAATCTCGTAAGTAATATTGTTAATATCCATTAATTTTAATTTCAGCATTCTAAAATTAATCAATGACCATCTTGGGGAGGCTTAAAAGAAAAAAGTGGGGATGTCGTTGCAAAAAAAAAAAAAAAAAAAGTCACCCCTTCGCGATTATTTCCATGCAGTACAGTACGTGTTATATGGATTTGCGATCTCAGAAGCATTTCGAATAACACAGATTTTGGTTAACCGGGATTTTATTGCATTGATGTCGAGTTTTTTGAGGATTGTAATGCTTTTTCTTATACGCGAAAATGACCAGAGGAAGGATTTTCCTCTTGACTCCTTCGCATACCAGCACAGCATGGTGCGTTTTGTGTTCTCAGTATAGTAAAGAAAACCTAGTATACAATTAGGACGTTTTTCTTTCGTTCGATTGAGTCCAGAATTTGATGCAAATCTGCATTTTTTAGAGAGGAGACTACGTATCAAATTTCATCTGTTTAACCACTCTTTTCAGATGATCACAGATATATTTTCCTCGTTCATGAACAACCGAATGCCCGAAGAATGAGCGATAATTTTCCTAACAAAGCTGATAAACGAATGCATTTTGATCATATGTATGATATATTTTTCAAAGATCGAAACCTTCAAGGCCTGTCACTGGAAATTTCTTTTATTGTCATCATTAGGTATAATAACTCCACTTCCTAAATACTTGAAAGCATTCATGCAATTCCGATTTATCAATAACTTTTACAATGGAAATTATTGTTACCACTGGACATGATTGTTTACATTTAATTTTAACTAAATGCTTTGATATATTTTATATATGAAAAACATCCATGTTTTGAGATGCCTTATATATTAAAAATAGTACTTCAACTGCGATTTTGAGTTTTTTTAAATGTTAATCACTGTATTCTCAAATATCTTCTTATTTAAGCCAGGTTCGACAAATAATTCGCTACGTTTCACGAACATTTATTTTCACATCACGTCACGTAAAAAAATTTACCTCATATCTATAAATGGCTTTGCAAAGAAGAAATTCTGTTCTTGCCAGTGCAGAATGAAATGGTCGAACAAACTATAGAAACTGGTGTTAACAACAAGTTCTATATTATTTTTTAGTTTGATTACAATAAATGAAAAGTTATTTCGCATTCATGATAAATGACTAACAGTAAAATATCTATTAACATAAATAAAATTGATTTCGGCCTCATAATAAATGGCTGAATTTCCAAAAAGTGATAAAAAATTTCAACAAGGCACTGTTCTTAGTTTCGATGTTATTCAGCTATATTTTGTTTTTGAAAAGTTTTTATCTCTTATATTTAACACTAGCCGCCTTCGGCGACCAGCCTGTTGGCCGGAAATATAATTTTAATTCAATCTTGTATCATATTATATTCATGGTTCTCTTAACAAAGTAATTCTAAGCTTCAGATTGTGGTAGAAATTTAACCCATGTTCTATTAGTGACCTTCTACATGTTCTGTTTATTGTCTATATAAATGTTCCTAATAGAGTCTAATAACTGACCATGTCCAGTTACCCCTAATTCCACGTTGTCGGCACTATCTTCACTTTCTTATTCTTGTAAAATATGCATTTGATTTCAACATTAAAATGACACAGCACATTTTATAGCCAGAAGCATGTTAGCTGGATTAAAACATGCTGATAAAAGAATGAAAACATAGCAACCATAACCATTCAGATTTATGGATATATTTCTTAATGTAAGCAAAGCAATATCTCGGAGAGCTTGGTTTACAGATTTCGCAAAAATTTTGATGAAATAAAATATGAAAGCAAAATGTATTCGGATATTATCTCAGATTACAACAATGAAAGAGAAATATGCAATTAAATATTTGTTTAAACAATGAAAACGGTTTGAATTGCGTTGCAACAACGAAAAGTATTGTTGTAAATCATGCCAAAAAATATTTTTAAAAATTTATTAAAATTCGGAAAAACATTGTACGGAAATTTTTTGCACTTTCAGATGGTGTAAAAATTATTTTTATGCTGTAATATTTTCGGAGGTTATTAAGGGAAAACGCCAAAATTTCTCCTAATTTTTCATTAATTAAAATTTTAATTCACATTTAAAAAAGGGGGCTCCGAGGTGCACATTCCCACCCTTCAAAGTATGTTTGTGCCAAATTTCGCAGCTCTAAGTCTAGCGGTCTGCCCTGTAGACGAACAACACAAATTTATATAGATACTAGCTGATATGCCCGGCGTTGCTCGGGGTAAAAATATGTTCAAGAATCTCGTAGTTATTCGTACTCCATTTTCCCCTCCCCATCATTGCTACGGCAACAGCAGAAACTCTTTCATATCTTGTATTTTTTGCCATTATCCGGAGTACAATTCTCTTGTCTTTAGTGTTTTTGTCACTGACCGGAAAAAAAACCGCATACTGTTCTTTCTTTTTCTCCTTAGGACCTCTCCCTCCTGTAGGAAGTGGGATCAACAATCTTGAGGGATTTTACACACTCATTACGACCATTAAAAATTTGTAAAATTAAATGGAGCATAGCGGAACGAGAGTAATTAACATCATTGTGTTGTGGTGCAAACATACTGAAATAGGTATATGCTATGAAATAAAAGCTAAATAAAATTTCTGCCTTTCTGTTAACATTCAAACAATATTTTTATCATAACTTTCACTATGGTGAAAATACCGGAATGAAGGATTTGATAAAACGATCAATGGTTTGAATTTAATTACAATAACAGAAAGCATTGCTACAAATTGTGTATGAAATAAATTTGAAATGTTTATTAAATTAAGGAAAAAAACTCGTGGCATTTAAATTGAAATCATTAAAAGGATAATTTTCTGCTCTTTGCGATGGTATGTAAATAATTTACGTGCAATATATTTTTCTGAAATTATTGGCGAAAAACTGAGATAAAACGACGATAAGTGGCTTAATTTTCGTTATTTAATTAAATATCTTAGAAAGTAATTTTTCGAAAGTTTTAAAAAGCAGAATTAATCTAGGAGCGAACCCCAGAAGGGCGTGTGCAAATTTCATATCAAGACTATTCACCGTTTAGGAGGAGTTCTTGCGACAGATAGACCACTAATACATCTTTTTTCACCTTCGCTTTTTCCTCTTCCTACGATAGGAACCGGACTAAGTAGTCTTGAAGGTTTAGCACACACTCATTAGGATCAGTTAAAAATGTGTGAAAATTAAACAAAACATCGAGAGAATAATTCACTAACGTCATTGGATCACTGTGTAACCATATTAAAAGCTGTAAATGCTACGACAACAGGAAACCGGAAGTGTAAAGTCTCCTTTGATGTCTATGCTCCAAGAAAACAATATTTTCGTATATTAACTTTAATACTGGCAAAAGCCCGCGCGCGGAGCAGTAAATTGGCTTAAATTTATTTCTATAAGAATAAAATTATTTCTAGAAATTGCGTTAATTATATTTTTTAAACCTTAATAACAATCAGATAAAACAATTTATCGCAATGGAATTATCATCATTAAAAAGATAATTTTCTTCTCTTTAAAATGACATAAAAATAATTGTTGTCTAATAAATATTTCAGAAGTTATTGGCAAAAACCTTCTGAGCATTAGGCTTAACAGCGGCTAATTTTCGTTATTTAATTAAATATCTTAAGAACTAATTAACTCTGAAAGTTGAAAATAGCACGCCATTTGATCACTGTGTAACCGTGTTAAAAGCTGTAAATTCTACAACAACCGGAAGTGAAAAGTCTACTTTGTTGTTATGCTCAAAGAAAACAATATTTTCTTATATTATGTTTAACACTGGTAAAAGCCCGCGCGCGAAACAGTAATTTGGCTTGAATTTATTTCTATAAGAATAAAAAGCATTGTTAGAAATTGCGTTAAAAATATTTTTTTAAACCTCAATAAAAAACAGAGAACACACTTCATCGCAATGGAATTAATATCATTGAAAAGATAATTTCCTGCTCTTTAAAATGGCATAAAAATAATTGCTGTCTAATAAATATTTCAGAAGTTATTGGCGAAAAACGTCTGAGCATTAGGCTTAACAGCGGCTAATTTTTATTTAATTAAATATCTTAAGAACTAATTAACTCTGAAAGTTGAAAATAACACCGTTGACCTAGAAATGTGCTCTAGAATGTCGTGTGTAAATTTCATGTCGCTACGTTTCGCCGTTTAGGAGGAGTTCTTGTGACCGACAGACGGATACATGTATTTTCTGTTTTATATTATAGATTTAAGCCAATACCAAAATTTAAGACACTATTTCTTTTCCTTTCTACTTTTTTAATGAGTTGTCAAGAATTAGGTTTCCTCTTTCCTTTCCTCTCTCTCTCTAAAAAAAATTTAAATAAAACCCAATATTTTGCGTTTTTGTGTGGAATTTTTCGTTGAAGAACTCGGTCATGAAAAGAAAACAATATTAAAGGAGAAAGTGACACTTTATATGTTGTGCAGAAACAAAAAGAGACGCTAGAGACACTCTGACAATTATAGTTTGAAGAAAGGGGACAGAAACCTTGTTCGGTTTAGGAACTACTTGGTTTGATAGCTTCCTGATTTTATTAAAAGACAATAGAATTACTTATTAAAAATTGTTCTGAAAGACATAAACGAAAATAAAGCCAAAAAAGGGCCAAAAATGAATTCAAGGCCAAATGAAAATTCCGAAGGCCAAATTTCCAGAATTTGACCTTAAGAATGCAATTATGTCAACTTATAACCCTGACATGAACGTTAAAACGCATCACGAATAAGAAATACAGCCGAATACTCGGTAGCTAGAACACATTAACAGAATTCTAGAAGAACACTAAAAAAACTTTAAAAGCACACTATTAACATATTAACAACTTCTGTCAGGAACAATCATTTTGGCAATATTTGATTTATGGCGCATTCTTCTTCATATGGACGTAGAAGAACTTTAAACTGTATGTCTTGTCCTGTTCCAGCAGAATAAATTACAAAACCGTTAACTATATAACTGTTCGTAACTTTTATGGCTAAGTACTCAAAAGTTTTCAGATTTATTAGATTTTGTTAATGCAATTAATGAAAAATAATTTAATAATAAAGACGCAATACCATACGTTATTATACGTTAAAAATTTTAATTGTTTCACTTTAAGATTTAAGTGATTTGTTATTTCTTCTATAATATTAGTATTCTTCTGTAATGCTTTTTAGCAATTAAATTGCTTTAAAGTTTTATGTTAGATGACATGAGCAGTTATGTTTGCCACCCGACTATATCACGTTATTTGACTCGATTTTACATTAAATAGTAACAGTATATAATAGAGACTATAAGAGAACATTAAATACTCTTCATAGTTCTTGGAGATCTTAATCGTAGTTGTTTTGCTTTCAAATTTGGAATTCATTTCGTATGTTATATTTATAACAATTGAATTGAAATTTCTAGTACGTACATTCCCCCCCCCTCCCTGTCATAAAAGGACTCACGCTTCTAACTTTTAATATTTAGTTTAACGGTTTGTGATCTGACAGCTGTTTCAAAATATGGTTTTGAAAGCTATGTGAATAAAACACTACGATGGCTGTGCAAAGCTATGAATACATTTTTCCTCATGTAAATTACTGGAATAAAATTCATAGACACCGAATCCCTCTACTTTCAGATGAAAATTGAGATTAAAACATAGAACTATATATGTTAAATATATGGGATGAACACAAAGTCTTTCCCTGGTTACGAAACGTTAGCCCAAAATAACTGTTGATGATAAAAGTGCAAAATTTACCTTAATAATGCTTATAGGTTGGATACTATCTGTAAATTGCCTCATGCATGATGCGATATATATGATGCAAGAATCGTTCAAAACACTCTACAGAGCAGACCGTTATACCTAGAGCTACCAAATTTGTCACGTACTCACTTCTTGGGTAGTAGGAGCTCACTGAGGGAGTTTCAAAATTATAGTTAGATTTTTAATTAAAAACTAACCGAAATTTTAACGCTTTTCCTCAATAACATATTATTGCACAAAACTATTTTATATCATTTTAAAATTTTTAAAAAAATAGCTTTTCAGAGAAAATAATTTTATTCCCTTGGAATTCTTCTCTAATATTTATAAATAAAAAAAATATTTTTAAGTACATTTTACAGTAATACTTTTCATTACATTAGTTACTGCATTCAAACACGCGCACGGTGCAATGATATTTAATAATTTTGTGTGTGTGTGTTGTCGTTGCTGTATAGCAAAAAGTAATTTTTAAAAATAATATAAAGAGAGAAGAATCATGCCTAAACATTAACTTACTACGATGTTTCGTACTAGAATTTCTAATCTCCTTTAGATTCTGTTGCAACTGTTCATTGCGCAGCAGAAGAATTTCAGCCATGGATCATTTATCAACAAGATGAGTTATTTCTTACCCACCCCGATCCACTCACCCATAGAGAATCAGCAAGATGATGCATCCTTAATGTGACCATACGTCCCGTTTTTTGGTAGCCTGTCCCGCTGTCCCCAAGCACATCTTCGGGACGCCCAAATGTCCCGTTTTCAAAAAGAGAGAAATCCACGATAACAATTTCAAACAAAAAGGTTGGTGTCTGTAAATTAAGTATTGACTAGCATGCCCGGCGATAACGGAGCATGCGCTATACGTGTCACATATATGTAGTAAGTTGGTCAGAAGTCTGCTATCTCGCACTTAGTTGCAACTACATTCAACCGCATAAAGTGACAGAATGAAACAATAGAAATATTTTAAGCGAAAGTCGTTGGGTGGAACTGTTCAAACACTTTCACGGCGATAATTTAAATCGTGCGAACTTTCGTATAATTATTGAATATATTCTATGTCTGCCCGGCACTAATGCACCTGTGGAAAGGGTCTTTTTTCTTATGAATAAGTTGGGAACGAGCTAGAAAACGCAGCTGCAAGTCGCGATTTATAAAGCAACGTTAATTGCTAAAGTTAATTTTAAGAAATCTGGCCAAGAATTTCATTCTTTTTTTCAAATCTGCACCAAATATGTTGAAGCAAAAATGTGTTCTTCAGAAAATTGCAAGATCACATGAATTATTTATTTTCACGTATTCACTCCTGATCTTTTCATTACTAATATAATAGTCAAAATCCTCCGGTAACGCTCTGACGTCACCAACAATAAAACTCGCGTCATAGCATTGCGAGACGTTAAACAGCATTATTTCATTGTTAAAGAATCTAAATTTCAGTAATTTTAAATTTAAAAGAGTAATTGTCGTTCTAATTTCAAATTTAATAGCTCTAAAATAGTGAAATAAAATTTTCTATCCATTCATATAAAATTTATCTTGCTATGATCAATACTTCCCGAGAAATTTTAAATTATATTAATCCTATATTTCAAATTAATTTCCGTTTTTTAATAGAAAGTAGTAAATTATGTCAGTGGTATATCTTGCGCGTGATATAGTTTGGACGCCAAATTGTATCTGAATGCAATCGTGGCGATGTTGTTTTCTTGCCAAGAATTAAATTAGCCACCAGTGACGTGTTGGAATTTACTTTGATGAGCCTGTCTTTTCACATAGACAGCTATGTTGCACTTTCAAGGTCTAGGATTCCCAATCACGTTAAAATTTACACAAAGACATCTGAAGTATAAGGAAAATTGTTAAACAACGAAAAATACTTCGCACGGAATGTTGTTTACCAAGAGGTTTTTTAAATAAAGAAATATTTAAATAATATGAAAATAAAAAAAATATTTCCTGTCATAAAACATATTTTTATTTTTATTTTTTGTTTTCAATCAGTGTTAAACATTTCTCTCGCATATATATCAATTTAAACACGTCAAATTTGAAGGGAAATATCTCGAATGAAGAGTCAATTTGCACACGTCAAACCATGACGGGTGATTTTCTAGTTAATAAATAAAAACTGAAGAAATCTGAGTTTCCTTGAATTTACGTAATATTAAATAAAAATTTTAAAATGTTCCGTTTTGAGGGAAAAAAACAAATTGTCACTTCATGCATCCCCTCACTAGTGTTCCGCAATTAGTCGAATTCTGAGCGAAATATTATTTAGAAGATGGATTGAAAGGTTAATTAAGGACCAACGCCATGCCTCTACGCTTCCTCATATTACTCCTCTCGATTTCTTCTTTGAGGGACCGTGTCATGATATCGGAACATTGAAACTTGAGATAACAGATGCTATGTCTAGTGTTATGGAACAAATATTGGGCACGTGTGGAGAGAACTAGAATAAAGCTTTGACATTCTCCTATTTATAAGGCTCTGCACGTTGAAATTTACTAAGATAATTGGTCTTCTCACACACTCGTAACCAAAAATTAACATATATCTAAATATAATAATAGCTCCTGCGCAATAATTTTGAAAAGAAAAAGATCGTTGGAGCGAATTCAGCCTTGTCAGTTTCCTAGCTCGAACGTTACTGAACATTTGTGGGGATATGTGAAGTCAAAATCAAAAATTGCTCAAATTTTACCTCCAGCCAAACTTCGGAGTTAGAAGCTGCTTTGCTCTTGGAATGTTTTCATGTACCTTTTAATGCTACCATAATCTAGGCCGCAGACAATGTGTCGTCAGTCAGAGTGTGGTCCAGCTTCTTAATAATAGAAATTTTCTTCTATTTCTCAGGTTCACCCTCCCCCCATCCTTATTTCGTAGTTTTCAGTGAATGCGTTAATCGGAGCTATACAGAATAAAAATCGTGTTAAAAATGCAATTCTAAACGTTAAACCAAAACTTTACGCAACATTTTAAAGAGAAAAAAAAGACAATTTTGTAAGCAAAAAACACTTTAATGTCTAATGTGCGAGTCTTTTTGTTTTTCATTTATATTGAATGCTTATTATTAACGCTGTCTCAGTTTCATTTCGCAGAAGGCCAGTCCTTCATTTTGGAGCCACTTGTGCCAGTGGATGGCCTGGAAGTCGTCCACCCCTGGTTCATAAAATCCATTGAGATGCACGTAAGCCCAATCGAAGATCCACCAGGGTCCATGTATAGCTAAGACAGCTTGGTAGTTTCCTCTGTCTTTGGTAGAAAAGTCTTGTCCATCGTGGAATTTCATGCCGTCACCTATAAAATCAAAACGCAGATTCATCGTCTGGTATACACTATCCAGATGTTCAACTATCTTACTCTGTGGGTTGCGAAAACCTTAACAGTATCTTCTTTCAGATTATATTAAAAAACGTAAGGAAATATAATTAACAAAATCATTTTGAATTGATCACGGTTCAGTAAAGCTCGCTGGAAAGCTATTTTAGGTTAAATTTATATTTATTTTTCTTCGTTTTCCCATTAGTCTTAAACACTGAAGTTGCAATAAAATTGTATGAAGCTTTCATCTACATAATTCAAGCCAAAAAACCTTTTCTTGACCCTGCAAGTATTAACTCTCTAAACTATTTATTTAGATTTCCTAGATTTAAGATCTGAAATATCACCTTTCAAAGAGATCAAACGGATTCTTTTTTGTATTTAATGAAGCTTTCATCTATTTAGTTCAAACCAAAAACCTTTCCTTGACCCTGCATTTAAGCATTAAATCTCTAACCAATTTATTTTGATTTCATAGATTTACGATCTGAAATATCACATTTCAAAGAAATCAAACGGATTATTTTTGTATTTATTGAAATCTCTGAAATCTTAAAAATATTTTAACGTCGAATCTTTTTATCTTGTAATTTTATGTAATTTTTGTATTTTCAAAAAAATTTATAATCTTGTATATGTTATATATATATACAGGGTTTTTTTTAAACTGACGCTACTCAGAGCCATCTATATATCAGCTAAAATGCCACCAAATTTGGTAGGGGGACTAAGGACGACATGCGAAAGAAGGTGAAAAAAATTAGTCCCGAAAATCTCCTATAGGGGAAGATGTGTCGCTGTTGTAATCTACACAACTGGGAATTAGACAAATAAATAATAAAGAATAAATTTCAGTTCAAAACCGCTTTAACACAGCAAATGAACTGCCCCAAGGGTTATAAAGATTATATTTCAGTGCTCTGTAGCAATTTATTCAATAAAAACACTTCCTCGGCGAGAGCATAGATCTCATTCAATGTGACTACTCTTCTCATGGAACACACAATGCAACCTGTTTAAATGATCGTAATGAATATGAAAAGTTATTCAAGGTTATTGAGTCCGGTTCCGAAGGGAGAGAACCTGAGGAGAAAAAGAAGGAACACTATCCAATGTTTTTCCGATCAGGCACAGACACCAAAAAGAAGACCATTTCGGATAAAGGAGCTATATATGAAGAAGTTTCTGTTGTCGACGTAGTAATGATGGGAAAGGTAAAATGGAGTTCCAAGGATTGCTAGACTCGTTTCAGGTGATTCAAAGTGTGGAGACAAAAGAAAGAAAGGAGTTGGAAAGTGTTGGCCGTGGGGTCAGACGACATGGGAGAGGACGAAAGAAAATGAACGAAAGATGCTGCTGCGAAATCCTGTTTAATTAAGTTTAAATTGTCACAAGTTCATAGACTTGAAAATATTTTCATTCCGAGCAACGCCGCGTATACCAGGTAGTATTTTTATAATAAAATTTATTGCTTCTGAATTAGATTCATAATAATAAAACTGTTTTCTAAGGATCTGAAGACTCTTTAGAAATCTTGTAAAATCTTAGGAGTTTTCGCTACAGTGCGATAAACGCTTTTGACTTTTTCTTTCATTCGACAAATCTCTTAGATTGTGTCAAAAGAAGATTTTTAGTGTTACTAGTCGAAAACAGTTGGTTACATAACACTTTAACAAAAGTGAAAGCTGGTTATAAGTGACGTCCTTCTGACTGAAAAAACTAGAAAGTTAAGTTGAGAACTCGTTCTACCTGTTCAAGTTAAAACCCTTATTTTTTTTATCAATATATTAGATGTTAACGAATTCTGGGGTTAATGATACTCCGAATATAGTTGTTGAGCTCCAAAATCCAATCAGCTAACTGTGTCAAATGTTTTAAGTTTCCCGTACTCCGAAAAAACCATTTTTTGAAAAATTAGCTCAAAATCGCAATGAGCTAGACCAGAGGTTCTCAACCTGTGGTACGCGTACCCTTAGGGGTACGCGAAGGACCAGTTGGGGTACGCGAAATCAAAGTCGGTAATGGTGGACACACGAAAATATAAAGGATTAAAAAAGATACAGCATTTTGTTTTCCTAAGTTCGTGAGAAAAGTAAAAGTTGTGCTAGTCTAAAACCTACGCTCAAAATAAGAAAGCAAAAGAAAACCTAATAAATGTTTGATATTTTGTCTTCACCAGCCCCCATTATGCATGAATCGTCAGTGTGTTCGCAAAAGCTTCACTAGGAGCCAGTGTGGCAGAGGCGGCCCGAGGTAATTTTACCAACCGGGCAAAGTACCTATATGGCGCCTCCAACACACATAACCAAAGGTTTTTCTAACTTTTATGTCTGCATTCTAAATGCCAAATAAACTTTTATATAGATATATGCATATTTTACCTGCAAATATGGCTGAATAATATTATAGCGAGAATTTTTGAACTTCAGATATATTTAAGATTATATATGTCTTATCGAAACTAAAATAATATATATTAAACAAATTTATTTTAAAAATAGTGGACTTGATCTTGTTTCGGTTTCTGGATGTTAGATAAAAACCATTGTTTTCATATACAGCGTTTAGTTCTAGGCATTCACGCAAAAAGTTGATTATGATGTCCAGAATAAAAAAATAGAAGCAAAATAGAAGCTTTGCTTGAATCTCTTTAGGAGGAGCTTCGTCTAGTGATTCATAAAAAGATTGCTTCTTTTTTTCAATCAATGGTCGATCTTCTGGTTCTTGAAATTCAGCTTCAGTCTCATTACTGTTAAAGTTGTCAGGTGCATCAACCAGAGCCTGTTGAAACGCCTTGTCTGATCTCATTTCTACCATAGCTTGTCTTGTTTTTTCAATCATTTCTACAGCACTAGACACATCTATATTTTCACTCTGTAACATCTTACTTATGACATAGACCTTGAAGAGAACTGAGTACCAAATGACAAGACTAGCAATAAACTTACAACTTTTTACCTTCTTTGCCTAACTCAAGACAAGGTTTTTGGTTAATGCATCAGTTCTTTTATCTAGCGGTAACTCCAGCAGTGACCGCGTTTGACTTAAGGGCTTGCCCGTTATACTGTATAATATTTCTTCAAGATTGTCCAACGATCAGTTTGGCGTGCAAAGAAGTTGTAAATTTGCAATAAAATACTAACGAATTCCACAGAGTCCAGACAGGGTTGTGGAGCTTCAATAAGAACTAAGTTTAAGGAATGAGTAATGCATAAAACATAAAATGCCCGAGGATTGATGTTCAGGATTCTCTTTCGACACCTGGAATTTTTAATTTCATATTGGCTCGATTATTACAGATTTGGCCAAGCATATTTTTCAGTGGATTTTTACTCTCTTCTTGCTGTACTAAAAGTTTTTCTATTAAAGCATCGCCGATTGCATGTTCGATTGAAATGGATTGAAAAAGTGCTCTTTCATTCAAGGTTCTGCATTTATAATGCACCATACAGATCTTATAACAAATGTCATCATCCCAAGGTGACTTAAGTCCGGTGTGCAGTAAACAATTATGGAGTTATATGCCCACTTTGAAACTTCTTTCAAAATTTGTTCCTCGATTTTGGATCAAAGCAGCCCTATGATTTCATTTTTAATAGTTTTTTTCATGGTAATGAATTAATGATTCATTAGACATTGCTCTTCTCAAATGGCCAGCATTTACGACGCAAAATTTTCCAGTGAATGCCAATAGCTTTAAAAGGTTTCCACAGTTTTTGCCATAAAGTACATCTTTCTTTTCTCTTTTTTTTTTCTTTTGGAAACACAACTATTATATAAAACGTTTGAACACTTCTCTCCAATATCCAACTTTCATTTTTTTTTTCTCTGATTTTCAGAATTTACAGTCCTTCCTAATCTTATTCCTTTACTGAACTCCACGCAAAGCTGGTAAGCTTTCATATGATTTGGAGATTTCTCATGTGCTGATAAATGTTTGTGTATGTTTTTCCAATCATAAAATCTCGATACTGATGATAAGGACATTTGTACAAAATCAAAAAGATGGCAGCAGAAACAAAAAATTGTATTCACAGGAACTTCTTGATTCGTTGCTTATATGTTGTATTTTGTTATTATGTTGCCGTTCTAAAAGTTTTTGAAAATTGAAAATACGACTTCAGCTTATGTTGACAGACCTTTTCTAGGTTTACTATTTTCTATAGTGATGAATTTCTTCATCCTGTTTTCTTTTTCTTCTCTCCGTGCCTTTCTCATCCTAAACAACGAACCTAATCTTCCCTTTTTTCAGCTATTTCAGCGAAATAACACAATAATTATTCTTTTATATGTTACAACGTTATCACAATTTAAATTTGATTTTTGTAATGCAAATAACTATGAAAAAGTGCAGAATAATTTAAATTGGATTTGCGATTATGACGCAAACGACTCTTTAGAATGCCCCCAAAACAAGATACTAGTTCTATTTTGGAGGTTGAAATTTTCGAACAATTTTCAGATCTATCAATCATGGTCATTCTTAGCTCAACAGTTGTCCGCAAGGCGCCAAGAAGCTTCAGGAAATATAATTAACATCCCGATAAAATGCTCTAGAATACTATACGATATTGTATGGCATTCTAAATATCAAACAACATCGTGGAGATTCCATACAGTATCTTACGATAGTAAGGCACATTCCCACGAGACGATGTTTGGTGAGTGGAGTGTGTGTGCGTAGGGGGGACAGTGGCGAATTTTGACAATATGAATTCATATACGCAAAGTTGTTTTTAGAACCCTGTCCCTACCCAATGTCGTAAATTAATCGCCGGCTTAGCACTGCGATGTACGGCGACTGGATTTTGACGTGTTCCCTAGAGTCTTGAAGCACGAAGAGAGCGCTTCTAGTGCGAAAAACCGACAGTGGTAGGGAGGCCGTATACATCTCACATGTCTTAATGATATTTTTGAGAATAGCAGAAGGGGCCGCCAATTCTAAAGGGAAATTATTTGCCATTTTTTCAAAGCTCTCATGCCTATTAAACCATTTTTTCCTCTTTTAAGTTCCTCCTTTGGCGCCACCTTGGATTTTGGCGCCACGGGCAGTTGCCGGGTTTGCCTGGCCCTAGGGCCGCCTCTGCAGTGTGGAATGTTTTTTCTTTTTGTTCTTCTAGTTTAGGTTTATGGAGAATAATCCGGAATCCTCTCAAAGATTCTTGAATCAAGCTTTGTGTTTTACGGGTGCTTGGTTTGTTTTGGTGGTTTTCGTTTGTTTGGTTTGGTTTGTTTTGTGGCACAAAACTGGCGTTTGTAGGCTATGCGTGCTCAATTTGAAGTGCTTTGAGTGACTTCAATTCGATATTGTTTGATTTCTCAAAATGGACAAGTGGTTGAAAACTGGAACTCTTAAGAGATCGGCATCTAGAACTGAAATTCAAAACACCAATTTGGCAGCTATGGAGATAACTGTGGATCAGCAAGATGATAATCATGAAGTGCAAAGGCCGACTGATTGATTGTTCAGGTAAGAAATAAAATTGATTTTGTTAAAAAAACCCCTCAAAACATCAATGCTCCTCCTCCGAAGAGAAAATATTCTAACGAATACTTAAAATATGGATTTTCCATCACGGGTGATGAAGATTGTCCAAAACCAATCTGCGTTGTTTGTGGACAGATATTATCAAATGGCAGCATGAAACCATTTTTACTAAAGCGCCATTTAACGGCTAATTCAACTAACACCCGATTGTTCAAATCTTTGTGTAGAGACATGGGCAGCCTACATACTACGTTACTTTTGCACACACAAAGTGAGATGACTTTCGGGAGGAAATGTACTCACAAGATTGTTTGAAGAGACGAAGTTCATATGTTTTTTGAAGACCACCCTTTTACGTTGAGCTCTAAATTTTATGAAAGTGAATGGTTGCAGTAGCTAGCGTACTTATCTGACATTTTTTCAGAAATAAACTTAATTAGAATTGCAGAACCATTCCATAACCATTTTAAAGGTATCTGACAAAATCGAGTCGATGATTAAGAAGCTGAATTTTTTTTAATCCTGTATAAAAAAAACCAGTAAGTTTTTAAGACACTTCTCAGTTTTTTATCTGAGAACGAACTTAAATTAACAAAATAAGTAAAAACTAGTATAATAGCACATTTGAAATGAATGAAGTTTTCATTTAGACAATATTTTCTGAAGCGCAGTGATGAAGATATGTGTATTTTCATCACTGCAATTCAACGAAGCGTTTTTTGAAAAAGCTGAAAAATTAACAATTTCTGAAAAAGAAAAATAATTGTACTTTCCACTGATTCTACATTAGAATCTGAATTTAAAAAAAAGAAATTTTATTGACTTCTGTTTAGCAGTGAAAGAATACCAAAAACTCGCTGTTAAATCAATAAAATATTAAATACCTTTTACGAACACAGAACTTGTGGAAAGAACATTTTCGTCTTATACATATACTAGCAGTACGCGCACGGCGTTGCCCGTGGAATCAGGAATTCAACAAAATGAAAAAAAAAACGCCCACAATGACATGAAAAAGTTCTGAAAACAAAACAAACGATACACATTATTGATTTTCCCGCTTATTTTCCTTCGCGATAATGACATTTCAACTGTAGAAAAACAATACAGAGTACGTTAATCCGAAACAGTATTAAAAAATTGCAACGTGAAAATGATTATTATCCCTTCGAGCGGCGCAAATGTCTTTTCCCGTTTTTCACGTTCAGTTCAAAAGCAGTTAGCTCGTATTTATATTTTCTTAAACAATCATGGATAACATATTCTTAAGATTTCATATATATAATTAAATACAAAAAAGATTGATTAATTTACTTTAAAAGCTAAGTTTTCGAACCTGATAGCTAAAAGTTCAAAATAATTTTGCGCTCAGAGGGTTATACTGCAAGTAAAATATGCGAGACTACGGAAAAACGGTTTCGGTTAATTTCTAATTAACTGACTGTTTAACTAACTTTCGGACATCGAAAAGATGACAATAATCTACCTCTTTTGTCTTAAATAATAGGTGTTCAAAGTTTGGTTGAAATTGCTGCAGTAGTTTAGGAGGAGATGTAGAACATACCCACATACACACCCACATGAATAGACACATACCCACAATGACTTTTATTTATATTAAGATTGCAAACATAACTATTGTGCCTCAACGCGAACCAACCAACTGCAAGCGGCTTACCTGCGTTTCCGCTATATCCACTTATGTGCAGTTTGTAATTTTTGCTTTCGTCATCGATACTGAAACTTTTGTAGACTGCATAGCGACGGTTCCCTCTGACATCCGCCAGATCGAAGCGAATTTCTACGGGTGCTTGGGTGCTCAGGATATGGATGTTGTCATTTCCTGGAAGAGATAGAATCGCAGATATTGTTGGGAAGGATGAGATTTAACAGTTTTTTATCATTATTTTTTTAGTTGATGGTTCTCTTAGCATACACACCTAACCAGAAATCACGCTCGATGTTACCGAAACCATGTTTGTAGTCATTCCAGTCTCGATAAAATTTCTCAAGTGGGGTGAAGTTACCTCTTCTTTGAATTACCTAAAATTAATTAAAATATTTATATTAAGATCTACCGTATAACACATAATATATCCATCTTTTGCAAGTGGTCGTATTGTTGACCGTTATTTATGTCCAAGCGCATTGGCGGCGATTAGGTGGAGATAGTGTAGGGGCAAGAAATTTATGGATATCTAAAAGTACCAGGGAGTGTAGGGGATAGACAACAAAAGTTAAAAATTTAGTTACAAAATTAACTAGCTTTCCCGGAAACTCTTGCATTTATATAATTCCTAGTTTTAATCAGCTAAAATGAAATAAAAATCTAATTTTTTCCACAAAAGGTAGGGGACGTCTGTCCCCCTCGCCGCCAATACTCAGTCGCTGCTAATGATCAAGAAAAAAGAACGCACGGCGCTAAGGGTATCAATTGGCATATAAGTGCATTAGGTTTTGCTGGATGCTCTCAGTCCCATGCATGTTATGAGTCTGAGCTATAAACATTATGTTTCATATAAATCCCCACCAAAATAAATCATTAGCAAAGGTGGTTCGTCCATCAAGGCTGCAAATTTGCAGCACCCTCTGAAATTATTGTAGTAACTTGGATTTCCGTTTTTAATCCTGTTTCATTATTTTTCAACATTGAGAGTTCGTTGATCAACGAAAAATGGAAGGATGGGAAGAGAGACATAAGCTCATAATTCCATGTTGAGAGTTGCGTTTTCCATTTTTTTTTTCCATCTAATCTTGTTTTTCTCTTTTTTTGAAAGTATGTTTTTTCAACGATTCTTGCCAAACGATTCATGTCATAAAAATTTGAAGACTCTCGAGTGTAAAGTTTTCTATGACTTTGTTCCAGTACACTTTTGATAAAACTTTATTCATAAGTTAATGTATTTATTTTGTAAATACAGGGAGTAAAATTTGTGTATAATATAGGTCTGCAATATTGTGCATTAATTGGTTTAAGATTGCAAATATTGCTTTGTAAGATAGTGTATATATATAGGGACAAAGATGTTACCTCGTCGAGAAAAAAAAAGTTATGATGCCTGGTGCCCTTGGAAACAGTATTGTCTTCAAAATGAATGATAACTTTGGATAAACATTTAAAGACTGCGATGAAGAACAGATATTCGATTATTTTTCCTCTTTTTAATTATATCCTCTTTTAACGTAGGACTACGTTCCTCCCTTTGGAGTCTCAGGAAGGAATTTGATTCACACGCCAAAACGCCACAAAAACGCTGTATGGGAGACCCTCTATATCTCGGTAACTACGTATGTTGAAAACATAACTAATGTCTTATTTTGGAGATTAAGGGTAACAACAAAAATTACAAAAAAAATTGAAAATCGGGATTGTAGTTCAGCGACTACTGAGTCGCAAAGTTGAGCAAAAGTACATATGAATTGGTGACGCGATCCTCTATATGTCTGTAACTACATATGTTAAAAACATAAATAATGTCTTATTTTAGAGATAAAGGGTAACAACAGAAGTTACAATAAAAAAAAATTGAAAATCGGAAAAGAGTCACGCGAGTAAAGTAGTCCTACGCCTCTAACTTCAGAGGCTGTTTGAAAACGACAACCTCTCGTCATTTTTTTTGTTGGTGGTGGAGGGGGACGCTAGATCCGCTGTTCACAGAATTACTAGTAGTTATTAACTTGACTTAAGAAATTTCGATGTATGTTTATTAAAAGAGTCGCTTTAATTGTTTATGTATGTTTACGCAAAGTGTGCACACACTTTTGGATACCCTGTATGCATTTATATAATTTCCAAAATCTAATTACGCTCAGTATCGCTCGGAGATTTTTTTAAAATTCATTACTTACCGTCCAGCCGCCACCATCAGTGTCCATATCACAATATACATTCACAGATTTGGAGTTGGGGAAGATCGTATAGATTCCGTTTTCGTAATTTCCGTTCATCAAGTGATCGGAGCAATCTCTCGGGCTCTCCAGTCCATCGATGTCTGAAAAGGGAGGGGAAATTGTTTTAAAAAATATAGAATAATAATTTACACGGCTAGAAACGAAAGCCTTTCACTGTTGCATGAAACTCATTGATCTTTAATTAAAATAATTTTCAAAAAAATAGTAGATTCCACAGATCGATGTATGAATAAATACATTCGTGTAAATTCCAAGAAATACAGTATCATTGTTTATGAAAGTTGTCCTTATTATAATGGGATTTTGCAATGATTCTAGATTTTAAGTGCATATCTAGCTGAAATAGAATAAAAATTACTTTTTAATTAAGCAATATATTGATTTTCTGAGCGGAATTCACTAACAAAAGTTTAAAACATTCTTTTTTATTCGTGATTCGGACACTTTTTAAATAGCAGTGCAAATTTAATTTTTTACCTTGTATTCGATCGATTACCTTGTTGTCGTGAACATTTTAATTTTATTACCAAGTAAAGTTAATTTACTTGGTAATAAAACTACTTTCTACACTCGCAGTAAGCTGATGACTGATGTTCATCTAGAATTGAAGTAATGGAATCACATACTACATGGAATGTTAAATGTACCTGACATTTTCAATCTTTCAATCCCAGTCAGAGAACTTTAAATTCACAGTTATTTCCATTAAAATATTAGCGTTTATTGGTCGTTTATGACACAGTGCACAATTTTAATACTCGAGAAGCATAAAAGAAAAGATTTTCGAGACCATTCAAGCTTTCATCCTTGTTTTCAACCTTGAACAGATGTATCTGCTGGTTTCAGTCAAGTCAGTAAATATAATTGTTGCCATTTCTTCGTTAGTGTATCAAAAACTTTGAAAATTAGCTCTACAGAGAGGGTAACAAATCGCAGCACAGGACTATTCCTGTTGAGATAGTGACCTGCAAATCTTGCATGGGCAGCACGACAAGTGTTATTGCTGTGATAATATCGGGTATTTGTATAGCCGTTGTGAAGGGGGAGAAAGCGCGGTAATCCTCGATTTAGCAAATTGAACCCTCACAATGAGTCTGGTGAATAGAAAAAATCCTACTGTGTTTTGTCAGCAATATCACTTGGATCACTACCTTATCCAGATTATAGAACACTATCTCTATAAGCACAGTCCTAAACTTTCTAGTCCAGAAACATTTTGATATACTGAATCATAAGGAGTAAATTGTCCTAGTAAAGACTTTATTTAGCTTATCTATATTAACGTCCCGTTTTTAAGCAACCCGAAGGCTATTTTGAGACGGACCTCATAATTTTGAACCTCTGTCAGATGACGAGGACAACGTCTGAGCTGGCACTACCCTCTCCAAACTTCCGTTCCTTGTTTGCCCGAGCAGTAATTCAAGCTATTTTCTCCCCACCGAGGTGGGTCGAACCATGTTTACACTCCCAGCTCTCTTGTATTTAAAATTACTGCCCCTGTTCGGGCAATGCCTGTATCATTTTTTTTTATTGTACCCAATAAATCCCGTCCTCCATATGCTGGTGGAGGTCTCCCCACTGGTCCTCTACCGGCCTTACACCCTTTTTGGGTAGGCCGGGCCAGTGTGGGTATTTTTACACCACACCAGCGGGAGGACGTTTGACCCCTAAGTAGGATTTAATATGGAACAGGCCCACATTCTTGGCGGATCTTCAGTGGAATCGGAAAAGAAATTAGATTGTGCAGTCCCTCTTTACAATATCTTGTTGAAGTCTTCTTTATCGTTATGAAAATGCCTAAACTTTACAGAATCCTCTACCGTAAACGAGACATCGTTTCATATATTGGGTAAAACATAAAAATTTAATATAAATCACGAAAATTTAAAAAACAGCACAATTAATTACTTAAAATTACTATTAAGAATGACTTCCAGAATTCTTGCGTAACAGTGCGTATCCTATAAATTGCTTACCAGGTTAGGTGTACATTAAGTTAATTGATAATTGTTAAAAATAAGGTGGAACTAAATTACAATCGATGTAAAATTTCTATTTGTTGAAAAATAAATGCTAAGTTTTTGTTAGCTTTCTGGAGGAAATAGAATAACAAAAATATCGTTTGGAAAATTTAACTTCAGATATGCATATTGCATATCTGAAGACTTTCTTATACTCATTTTAAGAAAAAAAATGAGTATAAGAAAGTAGTTTCAGCAGAAAAACATTTTAATCTGTTAATGATAAGTTTAATTAACTGCCAGAAACTTTTCCGATAGTGAAGGAAATATGATTAATTATAATAGATTAAAGGTTTGTTGAATACTTCATCGTCATTATCAATATGCAACCACGAAGCTAGATTCTTAATTTGCATCATGAATATTGCATATTCAGGTCTGTGATTTTCATGAAAATGTGTCAGCAGCTATGAAAACGTCGAAATCAGAAAAAAAGGTACTATTTAAAGGCTAATGTATAATTTCATGATATATAAATTGAAGGTTTCAGTGAAAAGCGACGAGATTTTTTTTCTGTTTTGAGGTTTCAGCGTCATTTGTTAGCTCAATGAATATAGTTTTAGAAATGTACAAACTATAAAATTTTTATTGTTTACTTCTGAAGTTAAATCTTATTTGTAATTACCATGAAAATAAAAAATTTTCTTAAAATTATGCTTTAAAAAGAAATGTACTCAAAATGAAAAAAAGCCAAATTTTCATACCTTGGCTATCAACAATGGAAGAAAAAAAATCCAAGAGCAAATATTTGTATTTGCATTGAAAATTATTTGAATTTCATGATAACAATAAAAAGTATCTCTGTAAAATATACCTAAAGGAATACTTTAGAAAATGTTAAAATTAGAGAAAAAAGTGTACGGCAACTAAATTGGTATCACATAAAAGATAATTTTTTGAATTTTTAGACAGTGTAAAAATCATTTTTGTGGCATAAAATTTTTGTAAGTTATCAAGAAAAAACACCAAAATTTCGATTAAATGTTAATTAAAATTTCCAAAAAATAGCCCCGAAGTGTACACTCCTCCTTTGTAAAGTACGTTTATGCCAAATTTCGTAGCTCTAAGTCCAATGGTCTTCCCTGCAGTGCGCAAACATACACACAAAGATTCTTCTTTTTTTTATTAGCCGATATATACATATGCTACATCTGTGTTTTTTTAAATTTTGACACATCATGATTTGCTGTATTGCTTCAATGCCAATTAAAATAAAAATAATGGTGTTAACATTGTTAGTTATGTACCCAGGAGACTGGAAACTTTATTTTTGGTTTCCTGCAAAATTTAAAAATTTGGAACCTCATCGTATTTCCCCTGGGCCTTTCAATTAATACTTATATAAGTAATTTATAATAAAAATTAGCACATGCATTAGGAATATAAACAACGATACTAAATAGAGAATAATCCTTACCATCAGAAACGGCATCTGAGCTCTCTACGAGAAGAATCAGGAGACTCACTCCACAAAGAAAGAAATTACGCCTAAAATGTGCATAAATTTTGTTGATTTGTATTAAATCATTTTAATGCATTAAAAATCTGCTTTTAATACAAAAATGAGCTGAAAATTAATACAAGCTGAAATAAATCCTATGAAACAACACAATGCAGACATTATATGACATAATACAGGGTAAGTGCAAAGCTCATTACACAAAAACTATTATATTTAGACATATATTTATTTTTTTAAACTGTTTATTCCGTAATCACATCTATAATGGGTAACTTTTTTGAAGATTTAAGTATGTACCCCATTTGTAGCTGGTAGAATTTCAAGTCTATATTCTAGTTCTCACCATGGGTTGTTCAAAATTTGTTCTGTAACATTAGGCAATCTCAGCTTTCAATATTATAAACTCGTGAGGCAAACATCCATAACAACACCTAAACTCCCTTTGAATAGAAAAGGAAGATTGTTTTCATGGAACCACAAAAACCCTTAAGCTTTTTCCCTCATCTACGCCATTTCGTAAAAAAAAATACATTTCATTTCATTTGCTTCCGTTTATGAACTGGTTGTGCCATCAAAACTTTAAGAACAGGACCGTGAAGTGATAAAAATACTACATTATTATCTTTAATGATTATCTTCTAATTATTAACGACAACTTTCTATCCTTAACGACAAAATTCTGACATTTAGTGATCAGGAAAGGAGTTTTTGCTCATTCTGTGTATATAATAACTCTTTTCTACCAACACGTAGCAATTCAGTCTTTTATTTCTGATCCATTTATTTTATCGAAAGATAGATTTGCAACACTATATGCCGACTTATTTCAACATTTCTTAAATACTGGCATTTAGAGTTGGGATTTTTTTCTGTTCTTCTTCAACTGATTTCTAAAGAAATTGCTTGTTTCTAAGGTCCGTTAAGGTCCATGAGAGTTCCTTTTTAAATGTAGATGAAAAGTTGTTACAAAGATACCTTACTGAGAGAAACAGAAAAATGCATTGTTTACAGAAAGTTCTTACCACATCTACTTTACAGACATTTTGAAAGAACCAATATATTGCATGCCTAAAACGACAACATGGAACATGCTTTATGTATTAGAAAAAAGAAAAAATAAATAAATAAAATGTTTTGTATATTTTTAATTGTTGCATTTGTCTACACGCGCGTTTCCACTCAGTCTATTGAAAGTATTTATTTGAGGGTAAGTTATCTTGGCTATAATAAAAATTGTGAGAAAAAAGCGCAGTGGAATGCAATAAAGGCTCTGTGGACATATATGTTAAGTTATTTCATAGAATTACTTGGTATTTCATGAATTATCTAGTTATTTTCAATCCATTATTTCATAGAATAACTAAGTATTTCATGAATTACCTAGTTGAATACCTGCTTATTCTATGAAATAACTGAATTATGCGCTTTAACGGTAACATATATATAAAAACGTCTTTATTACATCACGACGCACAAAAGAAGCGAAGAATTACAAGCTATAAACAATGAATAAAAATAGGGATGCATGAAAAATTCTAATGCCCGAAGAAAATATTATGTACATTTTTAATTGTTTTCTTTATTTTCCTCACATCAAAAGAAAATGTTTCATATATTTTTAATTGTTGCTTTTGCCTACGCGCGGGTTGCTACTCCATTTATTGAAAATATTTAAAGCATTTATTTGAGGATAAGTTATCGTAGCTATAATTAAAAATAAATTTTGCCTTTTTTAGATGTGGAAAAATTCAATGGATAAAAAATCATCAATCCGACTACACGTCATAATTAAATGGGTAGCTTTTTAAAAAAATTTCAAATGGCATAAATCTTATTTTTTCGGATTAGAGTGTCCAAAATTATCATCGGAAAATACAGGGCTTTTTTATCCAATGGGCTAATTGGATACCCCTACACCAGGGGCGCCATTGATTCAAAGGCGCCTACAAACTTACTAAACCCATTTATTTTAATTTTGAACCAATTTTTTTAAAATTATAATTCTAAATATTTTAAAAATACAAATATGGGCAGAAACTAGAGAGTCATCGATTTTGTAATGTTACATAAACATGTATATCTTATACTATAAATTAAAATACATATTTTCTGTCAATTAAATAAATAATTATCAAAATCCTATTTAGAAACGCGCTGATCTGCAAAATTGTAAGGCTTTAATCATATAACAGGTGACATATTTATTCAATTATATTATTAAGTAGGCATTTTCACTAGGCCATACGCACTGAAATTCCTAGTTACTGTTCTGACGATTCACCAAATTATTCCAGCCCAGAGCGCTAAAATTTGTTAAGACGGCCCTGGGAAAATACCAGAATTATAAAGCAGCTGTGACAAAACTTGAGTGATAAAAGTAATCTTTGATGCATTTATGGCATTTTTATTGATTACAGTCAAGAAAGTTTAGTTGCTTAACACTTGGATAAAATTAATTTTTATTGCTCGTTATAAGTGAAATCCTAAGCACACGAGAAGTTCGCAGGCTGAATTATCTAGACTTTTTTTACTTAATGCTTTATAACCGCATCAAAAGACAAGAAGAAGGAGGGTTGAATTTCAAAATTAACAAAAAGAACTAGGTAAAACAGCTTCAACATAAAATTAAGCAAAATAGCTGAAGTACGCGACACATAAAACACAAATAGGAAAACGCTTTACGAAAGTTATAGCAGTTTTTTGTAAAGCCAACCGACGTAGATTTTGTTTAACGGCAAAAAAATAAGCGGAAACACTTACATGTTCAGTTACTGATTGATGCGTGTCACAACTTAATCTCCGTATTCAAGAGTTCAGTTCTAACAAACTTTCAATAATTTGTTTCGCCTCTTCGCGGTCAGTCAACACCTCTCCATACTCTTTTACCTTATTGTTCTCCTAACTAGTTTTTACGTATATTTATTGACTATTTATGGTAAGATTTACTTCATAATATTTCAAATAGTGATGCAATGTTTTCTGGAATAAAGCGTCTACGTTTACCGTAGGTGAGCCTTCTTCTTTGTTTAGGTTACCTACCTCAGAGTTTTCTGTCGAAGGAAACGTTGCAGCACATTCTTCCTTCCGCCTTTGCGACGGATGATCAATCTGATATTAATGGAGGACTGATGAAAAGAACATTTGAGATTGCGCCTGATAATAAGATTGGGGATTTCCCAAACAAAAGCCAGCAAATTGAATCTGCGACAACATCATCATCATCATTATAAGTGGTTCGGCAGCTGAAGAAGGCCAAGGCCATCTTCAACATTTCCAGTGATCCCTTACTTATTACACAAACCCTATTTGAGTATCCGAACGATTTCGCGGATGAAAAGCAATTCAGACTAAAGTTCCCGATATTCCTCTAAAGGTCCGACGGCAAAAAATCGGGCCAGCGTCTTTGGGTGGTAAACTGAAGAAGTGAATAGGTTTTTTCGCAGTAGCCGGTACACTGTTTTCTGCCACCCGGTGGCTTTGAAACACCCGGGTCGTGTGGACTGGACTACTCCTACTGGATGGAGCGCAGTCGAACCGGTTTCGCTTTTGTTGTAGTGTATGTGTCTATACTGAAGTTTTCACACAACTAAGTTATTCGTCTGACGTCCATCGCCCTATGCGGCCACTTGTTTCTTTCTTGTTTTTGTAGAAGTTGCAACTTTTTGAAGTTTTCAAACAATGAATGACTCAGAAATTGACACCATTGCTGCCGTAGCGGCAACACCTGCGTAGTGGGACTAGTGTTGTAAAATACACGGGTATTTATTTTAAAGGGTATTATTTTTCAATCAACTTTTATTCATATAAAATACATGCACTATCGTATAACGATACTGCTATATAAATTGAGTGTAAGGTAAGGTAAAAAAAAAAAAAGCTAGAAACATATGAACCTTTTAAAACTTTTTAAATTTTATAAAAATTAAAAAATTGAATCAGAAAAAAACAAACAAACGCAACACTAAATCATGCATACATACGTGATTTAAATATCAATCCTTTTTATTTCAGTGAGTAAATGAGTAATAATCAGTACAGTACGTACATTGTACACTTTAATCTTTCTTAATATTGTTTTAATAATTTGCTTAATATTGTTAATGAATGTTTTTGATCATGCACTCTGTAAATGCAGTCATCTCTGTAGTGTGCTTTCTTTGAATAAATAAATAAATATCAAAAAAAATTTCAAGTAGGTATTTTTTCTCTTTTCCCATCTTTACTTTTCAGCATAAAATTTAGAACAATATTAATACCTATGAAGTGAGCGACAAACTCTTCATTAAATTAAAACAAGAATGGCTAAATTGTAGTATGGCATTGTAAGAAAATTAAGAATCAGAGGCTTCACTGGCACTATCTGTATAACATAAAACGGTGCTAAAAATCATTATTCCATTGCGTTATTGATTCACAAAGAAAAGGTAAATTATCCTCCGATCCCGTTTAAGTTCTAGAATATTTAAACGGAATTCTGATTTGAATTTTTTTCATAAATTGGACAAAACTTTAATTTAAAAATATTATTAACTATGTATTATATATATATAAGTTTTATATATTTCATTTTGAACTACCATTCACAAATACTTTTTTTTTTTTTGCAAAACACCCAGTTTTGGGATGCTTTTAAATTTTATATGTTTCATTTTGAATCACTATTCACAAATACTTTTTTTGCAAAAAAAAAAAAACAGTTTGGGGGTAAATACCCAAAAATATTAATCTACCCACTGGGTATTTACCCACCCCTCATCATTAAGTGGAACAAATCAGATGATATTTGTAAAGACAGGAATCAACGAGTCACTAAAGATAGGTTGTTTGGGTAAGGTATCCGAATACATTCGGGGAAAGGAGCTTCTTTAAAGCAGTAATATTTGAAGCAATCGCATTGTATTTTACTTTACACTAAAACTTAATAAATCACACAAAAAATTTTATTACTTAAATATTCTTTAAATTTTTATGAAAATTTAGAATTTTTCACACTAAATTTAACCTTTTTATCAGAGCCACTCGATAAAAAAATGGACTAGAATGGAGTATCTCTTAGAATACAAAACCATTTAAGTGTTTGCTAGACACTGAACCAAAACTTTTGCAGTATATCGAAGTACTTTCAAATTATATGAGTTTAAGAGTGAAAGGATTTTTTTTTCTTAAATTTAACCTTTCTTGAAATCTCAAAGCTGCATAACTTTATAACATGTCGTCATCATACAAATATTTTGATTTATTCCCTAGATAGTGCTATAAATAAATCATATTCCAAATTCCAGGAGGATATTTTAAAATGAATTTTAGTTGTCATGTTGAAAAAATGAAAATTTATGAAGAAATCACATGTACGGAAAAGGTGATTTTAAAATTTATGTTTGTAATTTACACTGGGAAGAAAAAGAGGATTTTCATCGATATTCACCAATATTGTTGGTTAATACTTCTTTTTCTCCAGCTTAATAATATTTTTGTGAAATTGAAAAATGGAATTTTCGCCAATACTCCCCAATTGTGTTGGTTAATCCGTCTTTTTCCCCAGCTTAATTCATCTTTTTTGAAATTTTCATTTTGGGGTATTTTTTTTCTTCATTGTTTTCGCGACTCTGATGAGTCCTTTTTTATGATTTTCCCTTCTCTATGATCTCTCCGGCATCGGTGGACTTAAATATTTCTTCAGTCAACTAACTTGAAAATGAATTTTAGCTGATATGGTGGTAGTTTTAACGATTAATATTTGTCGTAAGTTCCATTTATGCGCTTTCCGTGTAATTATTGTCAATCTTAAGACTATCTTAAAGTTTGTAAAAAAAACTGATTTTAATAAATTTATTAATTCTAATGTTATAATTACCCCTAATGCAGCTCGGCTAGGATAGCAGCGTTGCCACATATAAGTTTTTGATTTGAATTTTTTCAATATGTAATTTTTTGCGTCATACTTTTTAATTGACAGTTATGCGAATCTGAAACCGCGCCAATAATTATTGTAAATACAGTATATCAAATTCAAAAAATTTCAATACATGCGCTTCATTATGCGAATCTGAAACCGCGTCATTAATTATTGTACATACAGTATATCAAATTCAAAAAATTTCAATACAAGCACTTAATTATGCGAATCTGAAAACTCGACAATAATTAATGTGCATACATTATATCAAATTCAAAAGACTTCAGTACTTTCGTTAAGACATAGGCTAATAATATTTACGAACACGAATGATGTTAATACAAACAGAAAACGTTAAATTAATTTGACAAAGTTTAATAACTAATAAAATACCAAAGAGGTAATTAAATCTAGATTTTTTAAGATATGAACTAGCTACCCGGCGTTGCTCAGGGTAGAAATATTTTCAAGTCTAAGTACTTGACTTTAAACTTAATTAAGCAGTTTTTCACTGCTCCGTCTTTCGTTGACTTTCTTTTGTCCTCTCCTGTGTTTCTGACTCCTCGACCAGCAACTAAACTAACCTCTTCTTTTTGTCTCGGTACTTTGAACCAGTTCACAGAAGTTTGACAACCCTGGGAATTCCATCTTTCCATCCCCATCATTTCTACCGAGAAAACAGAAATACTCCACATCATGCTTTTTATCATATCATGCTTTTGATGCCCCCCACCCACCCATTCTCTATGTTTTGGTGTTTGCATGCCTGTCAGAAAGCATCATTTCTACTTTTTCTCCCTATTCCTTCTCTTTTCTGTAGGCACTGGACTCGGTCAGCACTCGACAGTGGCGTAGCGAGGGTAAGTGGCGCTCTGGTCATACTATGATTTTTTTCTCCTCCCCCCATCATAAGAGTCTTGACTTGCGTAAACGGCGCCCTGGACACGGTATTTTTCGGCTCCTTATCGTGTTTGACTTTAAAAAGTGACACAAACATATTAACTTTCTTCAAGATGGTCAGTGGCACAGCGTGGGTAAGTGGCGCGCAGGGAATATGATTTTTTTTTTTACCCCAGTCGTGATTTTCTTGGCAAGTACAAATGGCCCTCGGGCCCTGGTATTATTTTCATGTTCCCTAATCATATTTTGCTTTAAAAACTGGCATAAATGCAGTTATGTTTTATCTCCATGGCGTCCTTTAAACTGGCACCTGCGGCATCTATGCTTCACTTACTCCCCGTTCACTAGGCCGCTACGCACTTACTGATTAGGATCATACAAAAATTTGTGAAATTTAAGCGAAACATCGCTTTGCAACTAAACTGACGTCATTGTATATTTGGGTGCATATTAAAAGATACGAAATAAAAATGGAAGTTAAATGCATACTACGAAATAACAGCGGAAGAATGAAGCCTATCTTGACCAAAAAAAGCAATATTTTCTTAACTTTAACAGTGTTAGAAACACGTGAATAAAGGATTTGATGAAACAATAAATTAGTTTGAATGTGATTTTATAACAATAAAAGCATTGTCGCAATTTGAGTTTCAAATGAATTTTGAAATGTTAATTTCAGTTAAAGAAAAAAATTGTGCAACAATTAAATTGGTATCATTAAAAAGATGTCTTCCTCTTTAAGGTGGTGCAATAATAATTTTCGTACCATAAGTATTTCAGAAATTATTGGCGAAAAACGTCTAAAAATAGCTTAATTTTCGTTATTTAATTAAATAAATAGAAATCTAATTCGAATATTAAAATAATTTTTACTGCTTTAGCTTTCTCTTGTGCTAATCCGTCACTGTGTCAATTTGATCTCTGTAAGTCCAACGGTGTGGGCGTAGATAAAACCAAAAAACGAACAAACATACACATACTTCCTTTTTTATCTGTACTTATAAAATGCAATGTTTGTGTGTGTGTGTGTGCGTGCGATGTCCAGACGAATCTATCGCACTTACAGCCTTGAAATTTGGCACACAGGTAGTCTTAATGGTGACTCAGTGTACCTTGAAGCCGGAATTTTAAAATTTAATCTATAAATTTTTTTATTTAATGTTTTGGTTGATTTTTCGCACAAATTTCTCAATAGAATGGTTTTGAATAATTGTATGAAAAAATAGATACACCATCGGTAAGAGCACACGATTTCCGTTCTAATGAAGTTAGTTTTGAATTTCTAACGTAATTTACTGAATTATGAGAAATTTTTTAAAAATAGTCAGTTTTGCCATCGAAATTTTATTTTTGTTTTTTTTTTTAATTTGATGCATCCGACGTTCTAATAACACTATTATTTTCCTTTTTTTTCAGCTTATAACTGGAACGGTTCTGTCGGATTTAAAAGAAGAACGGTTATCTTTTCCCGTTTTTCTTAAATTAATTTTTTCCTGGTTAGTTGAAGGATATTTTTCCTCTAGCGAGCTTCCTTCCGCGACAATTCTCCGGAACGTTGCTGGCAATTTGATTGGCTGACGGGGCAGGTGACGTCATAACCTTCAATTGAATGACTTTGATTATTATTTTCGGATTCGATTTTAAATTTTGCTTGCTGTATAATAATCATTTTCACGTTGAAGTTTTTAAATATTGTTTCGGATTAACGTACTTTGTATTATTCTTCTACAGTTGAAATGTCATTATCGCGAAGAAAAACAAGCGTGAAAATCAATAATGTGTATCTTTTGTTTTGTTTTCGGAACTTTTTCATGTCATTGTGGGCGTTTTTTTTTTCCCATTTTGTTGAAGTCCTGGTTCTACGGGCAACGCCGTGGAATGAGGACTTCAACAATGACTCACTCATCACGAAATCTCCCACACCACTGGGACTATAAACTTGAAATGTGGCAGGAGGTTGCTTCTTGGGAAGTAGGTGCTCTCTAAGAAAGGATTTTTCGAAATTTTAATTAGAATTTAAATTATTTAAAAATTTCTTTAAATTTTAACGTTTTTCCGGAATAACTTCGGATCCTATTATCGCAGAAACACCATTTTTACATCAACTTAAAGATAAAAAATAGCTTTTCAATGATACTGATTTTTTTTCCACGCGTCATTTTGTTCAATTTTAATTAATGTTTCAAAATGTTTTAAAACACGAATTCTAACAATGTTCTTATTGTTGCAAATAAAATTCAAACCATCTAATTATTTCAGCAAATCTTTTATTCACGAGCTTTTGCAATTGTTACGGTTGTGATAGTTGATACAAATTGATTTCTTGGGAAATTAACTACAACGCAGAATTTTCACTTGAGTTGCATTGCTGAAATATTTTTTTATCGCATCTGCTTCAAAGTAATATTTTATGAAGTGTGGCAACAGATATTGGATTTCAGATTTGTTTGTTTTTATTGTGTGTGAGGTAGACTGAGATAATTTTCATCCTTTCTTCAAGCATTTAATCTCATGCTTTCCTGCCATTTTAAAATTATGAGGCATGGAAAAGCTTTCAAATTTTTGTATATTGCATTATAGGTAATTTTTTTATTAAAATTTTGGTTATGCTTAAGAGTAAAGTACTGCTGCCAAACTTGATTTCCTCAAGTGATAACTCATCAAATTTGATATTAGATTTTGCGCAGTTCAGAACTTATGGCAGGAAGCCATCTTAACTGTAGAGGAAAGAACCGTGAAGTTGCTGACGTGATCTTATCTTGTATATATACAAAAGGCAAATATCATGACGCACTAACTCATCACGAAATATCCCAAACCATTAGGCCTAGAAACTTGAAATTTGGCAGGTGGTTGTTTTTTGGGTAGTAGGTGCTCACCAAGAAAGATTTTTCGAAATTTTAATTAGAATTTTAATTACTTAAAAATTGCCTTAAATTTTAACGTTTTTCCTCAATAACTTCGGAGTATATTATCGCTCAAAAATAATTTTAACATCATCTTAAAGTTAAAAAATATTAGTTTTTCAAAGCCACCAATTTTATTTCCATGCGACGTTCTGTTTGATCTTCTGTTTTCTGGAGAAACGACGTAGCTCACGGTTCCTCAAGGTCTACTTATAGCACTGGGAGGGAGGGGACGGTTGGTGACATTTAAGCTCAAGAAAGAAATGCTGCCCGTCATAGTTCACACCAGTGGCGGCGAGGAGGTTCAGTCGCCCCCTACTTTTTTAGTGAAAGATGAATTTTTTATTTCATTTTAGCTGCCTGAAACTAGGAATTATAAAAAAAAGAAATAGTGTTCGGGAATACTAACTAATTTTTTAATTAATTTTTTTAATTTTATTGCCTACCGCCCCATACTCCCGGGTCATTGAATAGTGGGAAAATTACCTTAAATTTTAACTTTCTTCCGCAATAACTTCAGAGTATACTGTCGCACAAAAATCGTTTTAACTTCATCTTAAAGTTTAAAAAATTAGCTTTTCAATGACACCAATTTTATTTCCATGTAACGTTAAATTTAATTTTAATTAATTTTAAAAAGTGTTTCCAAACACAACGACACGGAGCAACGGCGTTGCCACGGTTCCTCAAAGTCACAGTTCTATTTATAGCACTGGAAGGGAGGATTGGTGACGGGTTACGATCTAGGGAGAAATGCTGCCCAGTCATACTTCACACCAGTGGCGGCGAGTCGGGGGGAAGGTGGAGGGGTTACTCGCCACCCTATTTTTTTAGGAAAGATTAAATTTTTATTTCATTTTAGCTGCCTGAAACTAGGAATTACGGAAAAGCAATAGTGTTCGGGAAACTAACTAATTTTTGAATTAAATTAAATTTTATTATCTACCTCTATACTCCTGTGTCTTTTAGATGTCTATAAATTTTTTGCCGCCTCACTTTTTCCACCCAATTTGACACCCCTGGTTCACACGGGGCATCCAGCATGTTCGGCTTCCGCGACCATATTCAGGGTTAATCATTCTACCTATGAGTGATAGATGAACTGAGTGGAAGTTATTTGAAATGCAGTTTTTCAGTTTCGTTAACTGTGATGTATCATACAGAATTGTATCGCTGGAATTTTAAAATTTACGTCTTTATATATTTTACTATCTGCCAAATACAATAAAATACTCACTTTTTTGTTCATCTTTCCTGAGTTATAGCGGGTGAAACTGCGACGGGGAATGCTATAATTAATATAAAATACAAAAATAAAAACAAATTTAAGCGGACGAAGTAGCTGGTCGCCGAAGGAGGCTAGTATATAGATAAGATGTAGAATTATATTAGAAAAGAGACTGTGAAGCAAAAATTAAACGTAATTTCAAACAACAAAAGAATTGCACCCAACGTGATGAACAGCACTTCAAACGGATTCTACATACGAATTGGCGCGGAACACTTTTCTTTTTCTATATAATCACGAATAGCTGTTTTAAATTTTTAAAGAAAAGCATAACTCTCTCTACTCTGTTATATGAAACTTTTGTTGTTGGGTCAGACGTCTAAAATTCTCTACTTAGACTTTTTCTATATAGCCTCAAAATAAAACTATGTAGATCGAAGAGTTTTCACAATATTGCTTTTTAAATTATAACTTGAGGTAGGTTTAAAATTTAGAATCCTTTGAGAGTATAAAGTTCGAAAATGGAAAAGGTATTAAAAATGGATAGGTTAGTTTGAAACCTTCAATACACATATTCATATACACTATTACATGACTAGAAAACCACCCGTCATGGTTTGACGGGTGCAAATTGCCTCTTCATTCGAGAGATTTCCCTTCAAATTTGATGTGTTTAAATAGATATATATGAGAGAGAAATGTTTAACATTGATTGAAGACAAATGAAATAAACATATGTATTATGACAGGAAATATTTTTTTATTTACATATTTCTTTATAAAAACATTCAGTGGTAACCTCTTGGTAAACTACATTCAGTGTGAAGTATTTTTCGTTGTTTAACAATTTTCCTTGTACTTAGGATGTCTTTGTGTAAATTTCAACGTTTCCAAAAAATATTATCAAATTATATCATCACGATTGCACTAAATAATTAGATGCATCGTGGCGCCCAAACTGTATCACGCGCATAATATACCAATGACGTAATTTACTACTTTCTATTAAAAAACGGAAATTAATTTGAAATATATGATTAATATAATTTAAAATTTCTCGGGAGCTATTGATCATAGAGAGATAAATTTTATATCAATGGATAGCAAATTTTTTATTTCATTATTTTAGAGCTATTAAATTTGAAATTAGAACGACAATTACTCTTTTAAATTTAAAATTACTGAAATTTAGGTTCTCTAGCAATGAAATAATGCTGTTTAACGTTTCGCAGTGCTATGGCGCGAGTTTTATTGTTGGTGACGTCAGAGCGTTACCGAGAGATCTAGGCTATTATATTAGTAATTCTCCAGATTGACATAGAAATACCCTCCAATATACCTAAGGCCGCCGATTTCACCGAAGATCCGCCGTGTATGGGGCCTGTTGCACTCTAAATCATACGTAGTGGCCATACGTCCTCCCCTTTGTGCGGCGTGGAAGTTTGGAGAGGGGGTGCCAGCTCTGGTGTCGTCCTCGTCATCTGACCGTGGTTCAAAATTACGAGGTCCGTCCCAAAATAGCCCTCGTGTTGCTTCAAAACGGGATGTTAATATAACTAAACCTAAACCTCCAATATACCAACTGATAGAAGGGTACACACGGATGCCACTAACAACTTTCACAATTTTAAAAAATCATCATAGTCAATGATGCCAAGTTTCCTCTGCTCAGTAATAACTTTAAATAGGTCTGCGAAAGGTGACTAAACCATGGAAATTTTTTTTCACCTGCATAATTATATATCAGGAAAACAAAATCGCATTGATAAATTACATCTCAGTGGCATTAAATATACTGACAGTTGAAACTAAAGCATCACACATTAATAAATCGATACGATTATTTGACGTTCATGAAAATAATACTGATACAAAATTTTGTTATTGAAAAACAAAGTCTACTTGGAAAAAATAGCGTATACGACTTGTTTTCTAGGAAAATAACTTTTTTTTTCAAGTGACCATCAACGAAAATTAACATAATGTCCAGAATATAAAATTTGCGTACGGAGATGGTATTTTACTCCTTTTCAATTATGTATGCAAGAAAGTTCATAGAAATGTATTATATGTATACATATATGCATGCAGATGTGATTATTTAGCGTTTATTACGGTAGTTATGCTAACGAAGGCAGGTGGAGAAAACGCGTTTACTAGCAGGTGACTCACGCGTCAACGCATGAGACTCGCTCGTTGGCACGTTTTGTTTTTCTACTGTGAAGAGAATTGTTTCAGACAATAAGTTCCCGAGAATTTGCAGAATTCAGACATGGCATTCGAGCTGCTTTACTGGCTAATTTTCATTTCTTTTTCGAGCATTTCAGCTCTGGAAGTTCAGTGCGATTTGGATAAATTCCGAAGTAGCAACATTGTGCCAAAAATAATACCTACAACTCCACAAAGTCCTTTGTTGGTAAGATTATCATTTCTAGTATTTCTAGAAACACACAGTGCTTTTATTTTTAAGTCTTCTATTATGAAAAAAGAACTATTCTTCGCGGAAAATATACGTTTAAAAATATTTTTGTGTGTTTTTTTTCCGAAGTTTATTTGCAAATAATTTTTAATTAATAAACAGATTCTTTTCGTATTTAATTTTCTTTTGGACAAACGTAAAATGTATTTACTTTATTGTTAACTCAACAGCAATTGTCGCTAAGTGTAAATGTTGCTATGAAATGTTATTTTCTTCTTCAGGCAATATCTGCCAAAATATATGCAAATGTACTGAATAAAGAAATCTCACGTTACTAATCAAAGCTTTCAAGAATAAGATCTCTTTCTTGGAAAATTTAGCGAGCGTTTTGATTATTGTCAAGCCAATTAGGATAGTGTTATATTTTGGCGCATATTGTGGTTGCTGTTGAGCTAACGGTTAAGAAATTTAAAATCTATTTGGAATTTACTTTTAATGTGCTCACAAACCTGATTTAATGTAAACTCTACTTTGTGTTTAATTACTTATGTATGTTTAAGGGGAAAAGAATTGTAAATAAAAATATTGGTTAGACTTAAAAACACGACACAGTCCTGTAGCCAAGTTCTCAATACTTTCGCTAACTGTTAAGATGACCGCCAACCGGTAATTAAATCTAATACAAAATTTGGCGAATTTCGCTTGAAAAAATTCGAGTTTGGTTTTTTGAACCGCCAACCGTTATGTTTTTAAGTCTTACTAAATATTCAATTATGTAAAATAAAAAATATAAAAGAGTGAAATATATATTACGTCTCGAAAATTTTTAAAACAAATTCGGGTAAGACTTAAGAACACTGTGCGGTTTCGTTGTCAAACTCGCTATAATAGAGCCAACCGTTAAAAACACGTCAAAAGTAAAGAAAAATGTTCAAGATTACCAAATTTGGCGAGTAATCGCCCAAAAGTAATTCCATTTTGGTGACCGCACTGCATTTATTCTTAAGTTTGACCCACTCGTTTATGATTCTTGTGATGAAATAAAGCATATTCAGCCATGAAATAAAGAATATTCAGTCAACTTGCACAGACATCAATATGTCTGGAAGAATGAAAAGGAAAATTTTATATCTTTTCATCTTATATACGATTGTGAAAAATTTACATTCTGAAAGACACTAGAATTTAAGTTCTTGCCTAGTATAATTGATTGATTTCGTCTTACTTTATTTCGTAGATTGAATTTAATAGAAAGTCAGTGACTTGCGGAAATGAAATGACACGCACCGAAACAAAAAATCCTCCCACAGTAATGGATTTCCCAGCAGAAAAACAGAAGTTATATACTATGATTATGTTTGGTAAGCTATTTTGAACCAGATTGCTGTAATCCTTTTTTGCTACATTTTGTAAGGAAGAAAAAGTTCCCAAGATTCCATTAAAAAAATAAAAAAATTAGGAATAGGTTAATTAGTTGGTTATTTTCCAAAACCATGTAAGAATCTTTCATTTTAAAAAATAACAGTTTAAAAACAGTTATAAATAATGAATTGTGTTGTTTGAATCAAAATTTTCCGATTGCGTTTTTAAACCCTTATCAATGGAGGATTCATTCAACAGATTCAAACCTTTTCCGTTCGATTTTCTCAGAACTCATTCTCTGCAGGAAGCGATTAGAAAAACGATGTACAGTTAATAAAAGCATTTGATATCCAGTGTGATCCAAAAGTCATCAGAGTTGGAACATCAATAGTTCGCAAACAAATGATAATAGAAAGCCGCCATTTTCACAGGTTAGATGAAGTCGAAAATCAGAATTTTTTTTATAGCTTAGCTTACACTGTATACTTCCAGATGGCATTGAAGATATTCAAGAGACGTGTTGTATACGATAAGACGTTAGGCGGAGTAATGATTTACAGAATCCCGAGAGCACAGAAGTGGCGTACTATATGTGGTGTCCGGGACATAATAGAATTCTTTCATCCCCAATCGTCATCAGTGTCTAAGAAAATGTAAACGGCGTTCGGGTGTTATTTTTTCGGCTATCTTCATATTTGGCTTTAAAAAGTGACATAAACGAATTAGAATTTTATCTGTATGGCATCTACAAGGCTGACAGGTACGCTCTCGGATTTTTTTTTTTTTTCTTTGGAACACATCACTAAATTAACCATTTTCAAGGTACTTAATGAATGCACCGCTCATTTAGCAGTCCGATAGATGATAGATTAAATACTAATCGGATGAACGTCAGTGCCATTCATCAAAATAGTGCACGCAAGTCCCAAACTAAATTATTTCGGTACTATTCCTTTAGCTGTCTCCCAATCGTCCTCAAATGGCGCTATTCCTTTATCGCCAACATTCAGCGCTGAGATTTGGCGAGTTGCCGCTAAAATTTGGTAGATTTTTATCTGGGTCTCCGATAACTGAAACATACTATTATTTTATTTTAAAAATTTGTGATGCCTTGATTTTATATTCTTTAACAAATTATTATTATTATTATTTTTGAAGCCTGCTTTGATCGCCTCAATCGTAGCTTTTTTTTCTGTGCACTCTCTAGATCCGGATGCTTTAACTCCACAGAATCCCAATCTAGCTAATTTTCGCCATTGGCTTGTCGAAAATATTCCCGGAAATAAGGTGAACGATGGGGACTTGGTTAGTTTTTACACTCCACCGGCACCACCAGATTATTCGGGTAAGTAATCAGTTTTTGGGATAAAATAATCAAAATTTGAGCTGCTGAATATCTTCTGAATTGATTTCATAACTTTCTTTCAATGCAAAATATTTTTTAATTAGCTGTTTTTAAAGAAAATGTAAGATGTTGTCCTTACAGTAGACTTTCTTTTTTTCTAATTTGATGAGAAAAAAGATGTTAATTTCGAATAAATGCAGAAAACTTAATAAACTAAAAAGAAAATTTAATTTTTGACCCCTCATCATTTATCCAAGAACGGCAGGCGGACATAGGAAAGTCGACTGCAGAAATAACTTGCGGTTTAGTCCGAGTCATCCGATTCTTATTTCCTAATTGGAAATGCTGCTGTATTGACTTAATAATAGAGTCTCAGTTATGCTATTGAAGGATATCCTCCGTGGCTACTTCTAATCTGCTTTAATCCCGAACGTGCACATTAGTGTAATATGGATGTAAAAATTGTGGCCCTTTTCAGAGTGGTGGTTCTTTTGTAAATGGATTACCAATGCTCCAGAGATGATAGCAAGACAATTTATTTTGGACTCAAACATAGAAGACAGGACAAACAGTACATTAGGACAGAACAGCAAGTTAAAATAAAAGCTGGAACCCTTCGCGACCAGCAACATAAAGCACAATGAGAATAAGCGTTTTGGACCCTTCGCGGTCAGCAACGTCAATCAAAACACTACACTTTCTCCAACTTTCCGTTGGGATCCCCGGCCTCACTCGCCGGTGCCTTCCTAAGCGTCCGTTCAAACCTCGAATTCACCACTCGACTGATTCAAAAACAAGTCCCACCCTCAAGGATGGCAACGCCCTTCACTGATCAGTGAAAATCCAGGAATCCCAACACTACAGTGGAGTTTCGAAATGAGACTCTGACTTGATGTTGTCATCCTGAGAGCTTAAAATCTTGAGACTCGACTTAATGTATATAGCAGGGGTGGGGAACATTTTTGCTCTGAAAGGCCTCATTAAATTTCGACAGTTGGCACACGCAGAATCTTAAGGATTATTGTTCTGTAATTATTATTATATTACAGGCAATTACACATTTTAGTACAAATTGTAAATAACTGGTAAGGCAGCATAAGAAACTCAAGAAGGCCGCAGGTTTCCCATCCGTGGTCTATAGTTTCAAAATGCAAAATTAATGCTGTAGGTAAACCATTCCAGGATACTGAAATCAAAAAGTAGTGTTGCTTCTCTTAACTGGTAGATTTCTATGATCGAAAGCTATTCCTTAAGAGCAGAGCCACATTTTAATTGTTAAGACGTTTTACGACTACCCAAAAGCTAGAAGGCGCTTGTGCTGGAAAGGAAGCTCCTTATAAGAATGTCACTTTTTGCTTCTGTATTAGAGTAAGGATGGGACTAATTTATAGTGTCGCAAATCAACCGCCACCTTCTTTATCGCTGAATAAACGCTGTTGAGTTTGCAACTCATCTCGTATCTTATTTGAAATGGGAGTAACCAACATGCACTACAACACACAAGATGGGTGACCTTTCTTTCTTAATGTCAGCTTATTTAAAGCTGCCTTTGGTGAACTTTACTGATAAGATAATCAGAAATTTAATCTATAAGTCAACTATTTTTACTTAACTTATGCTACTTTTTTCATGAACAATTAGCACTAACCAAAAATGATAGCAAGTTTAAGATTTATCAGACCATTTACAAGTTCACTTGATTCCTCTCAGTATTCTTTCTTTGCTTTACTATATTGAAAGTTATTATTTGATTTCCTTATTTCTTTTCAGATCCTCACAGATATATTTTTCTGATTTACGAACAACCAGAAAAGCTGAAGGATAATTTTGATGGCGTTAAACGAACCAACTTCGATGTGAAGAAGTTTGTGCAAGACCGGGGCCTTAAAGGTCCAATAGCTGGGAATTTCTTTTATCTTAAACATTAACATATTTTTGTCGATTCGTTTCATTCATCCACTGATTTCAAAATTCAGAACGCAAGACTGAAGGAAAGCTACATCAGCTCAAAAAATAACATAATTTAAGCAAAATGGGATTATTTTATTAGCAACTCTTTTTACATTCCTATTTGACGCTGTATTTATAATTTAAGAGCTTTTCTTTTTTCCCAATAACGTTTATAATGTTTAAGACTATCTTTTAATTAAAATTTGTGAAACAATAAACTGGTGCATATTCATTTAATTGTTTAACCTCTGTAGAGCTTCTGTAAACTGCTCAAGCGAATTTCTTGAAATTATGAATAAATATTCTAAGAGAAAAAGAAAGCCTCATCAATTCAATTCAAAATATACAGTGTCTACAAATTATTTTAAGCATACGTTATTTGCATATTCGGAGTCATCGATAGGTATGTTAAAAATAGTCAAAAATAATGTAGAATGAAGTCTTATTCTTCAAAATATGTTAAATCTTGAACATGAGCAATGGACAGAGGATGAAAAGATTAGGGTGTTCCACTTGATTCTTGGAATCTATGCTCAACTCACCATAATTAAGTTATATTTAGATTAGAATTCAGTGGCGGACTGGATTTAAAAATAGTGGTTGTCATGAATAAAGGGGGCCCTATCACATCTAGCATGCCATCTTACATATATTTTTTTAATTTTATTTATTAAAAATATGATAAATTAAAATTAGTAAGTTATTAAGGCTACACAGTACCCTTTTTCAAAACTTTTTTTTGGAGACAGCAATAATAAAATAAATAATTGACTTTATTTTTGGATTATATTAATAAATAGATTCCGATTTAAAAAAGTCATTTTACCAAGAGCTATTATTTTAAAATTTGAAAAAATTGAAATTTTTAAAGTTTTTTTAAACTCTTATAAAATTCTCAATTTTTAATAATTTTTAATTATTTCAAGTGAATTAAATTTCTTGTATTCTTGGGAACAAAAGTTAGCATGGGATTGATGATCTGACTCTTTTTTAATTTTTGATAGTTAATTTTTGTGAAAAAACCTGAAAAAACATGAAAATTCTAAAAATATCAACTTTGAACTTTTTAAAAAAAATAACTAGAACTCTCAGGCCTAAATCCATGCTAATTCTTATAGAACATATATATGAAAGTATCTACAAAAAATTTCAAGACTCTATCTTGAACAGAAAAAAAGCCTTAGGGAATAGAAAACACTTGCATCGCCAAAAATAAAAATCTGAGAAAAATGCATTTAAAGTTTGTAAAGGCATGAAAGCAAAACTAATAATGCTTGTAGAGCTCTAATTTTTTATTATGTTACTTCCCAACTTATAAAATGCACTAAAACACTATTTTAACGCAATATGATTGAATATTTTTTTTCTTATTTGAAGTATTATGTAATTAGTCTGCGAGCTTTTCAAAACATTTTTTCCTCTTAACGAGTCGACAACTTTTCGATAGTGGCATTTTCTCACCAGAAAAATGAATGAGAAACAATAATATTGTACTGCAAAGCTTCTAAATAAAATAAACTCTGTGTAAAAATTAATGTTGGTCTTGAAAAAGTCGTTTTTGTGAATATCAGTTAGGTAGTAATGAGAACTCAATAAGAACGCAGAATATAAACAAACAGAAACGATTTGGGTAGTGAACAACGAAGTTATGATAACCATTTCACTCAAGGAATTTATTTATTTACAAAATATTTTTAATTAATTTATTTTAAGAATGGAAAAATGCTTCAAAATGAAAGCTAAACTAACCACTCTGTCAAATTTTGAGACTGTCAACACTCAGAAAACTTTAAAATCTTCAAAACTATTTGGATATCAGATAAAAAATTTGGAGTCAAGTTTCCCAATCGTATGGGCCATCGAAAAATGCAAAAAAAATTTTTTCGATATTTTTGTCATTTTTAGGGTACTGTGTAGCCTTAAAATCTATTCCTAATCTAAAAGTCTGTTATATATACTATTAGTAATTGCAGTATACACGTATTATAGATGTGATTGGAAGAAAGAAATCCAACTATAAATGTAGTTTTACAATAGAAAATTAAGTTATTTTGAAGGTTGTGTAGCATACTGTAATTTTGGATCTGTTCTGTAATTTTGAGAATTTTTTAACCAAATTGAAAATAAGTACAAATGTTTACCAATTCCAATTTTTTTAAGAATACTTCTTATTGTGAAATATTAACAACTCAAAAGTACAGAATTGTATTACATGTTGTCCACTTCATTAAGTGGCAAGTTAGTTCACGACGGTTGTGTAAATCTCTCAATAATTACTCTGCATTCAAATCATCTACCAATTACTTTTCAATAGATTCCAAGTTCTCCTCGGATAATGAATTTTCTTCTAGTTTAGGTTTATTCAGATTAACCTTCCGTTTTGAAGTAACACGAGGGCTATTTTAGGACTGATCTCATAATTTTCAACCGCGATCAGAGGACGAGGTCAACGCCTGAGCTGGCACTCCCTTACTCCAAACTTCCGCATCACAGCAGCGGTTGACGTTCGACCCACTCCTTGTGATTTAACGTGCATCAGACCTACATAAACAGTGGACTTTAAGTGTAACTTTGAACTTGGAACCCTCCTGCCCCGAGGCTGAGACCTTACCATTAGGCCACTGCGGCCCCAAGTAACTCCAAGGCAACCAATATTTTCTTATCATAACTTTAACACTGGCAAAAACACGTGAATGAAGGATTTAATGAAACAATAAATTGGTTGGTTTGAATTTAATTTTATGACAGTAGAAAACTTTGTTACAAATTGCGTTTAAAATTAATTTTGAAATGTTAATTATAATTAGAGAAAAGATTTAACCGCAATGAAATCAGTATCATTAAAAAGAAAATTTAGTGCTGTAAAAATAATTTTTGTGCGATAAATATTTCAGAAGTTGTTGGCGAGACCTTTCCACTAAGCCACCGCGGCCTCACAATGAATTTCTTGAAAAGGTTTTTATGATCTTTAGCTTCGAAATTTCACTAATATCACTACATCATTCATACCAGAAAAATGGAACATTTTCAAAGACTTCCTTTGTCCTCAGATTACCGAATATCCCCCCTTCCCTCCCTTGTTACAGTTTTAACGGCCCGGAGATGACTTTTTTTTCCCTTCTTCTTTTACTTTAGAAAATGGGCGAGTTCGCTCGACCGTCAGTTTTACGACAGCAAAATGCACAAACAACAACAAAAAGGAAGTTGTTTAGCCACATCCAAGGGTCGCACCCTTCTTGCGCAGAGGGGTTATCTCCTCCTTCTTGCCGGGGGCCTCCTAGAAGAATAAAAATCTTGTAATTATTGCTTCCTGGCCTTGTACAGAAAATATTGTTGCTCAGAAAAAGGCACAAGATATTTTATAGAAAAAAAAAGAGTTCTTCTCTTTCTCTCTCTTTTACACACACAATTCTGGGGCCCCATATTGACTTAATAAGGGGCCCACTTGCCATCATCAGAAATTATGAGGCATAATTTCATAAATGCGGTGAAAACAGTATGCATGCAATTTTGAAGAAAAACAAATCTCATGCGATATCTGCAATCAGCGATTCAACTATAGATTTTTTGAACATGTCATACATACATTTTGTTCATCTTAATATTATTTACAATGCGATGAAAATTAAAAGCAAATATTTATAATATAATAGATTTACTATATAATTTGGTTCATTTTACTCACTGCCAAGCGTTGTTAATGAATGTTGAGTCATCTGTCTTTGGTGCACGAATATTAGCTCATGTTTAATAATAATAAAGTATAATGCGGAATTTTGAAGTCTATCAGTGATTTCTTTAAAGTTGTACTAAATAATTCGGATTAGTTCGTCTCAACGTTTTCTTACTGATATTTAGGGAAATAAAAAAAATGCAAGAGCACGCACAGGGCCACCGAGAGCCGATGCTGACCCCGGGGCAATGTATTGATATAAGGGTCGCCCCTTGCCAATTATGACTGTGGTCTTTCTTCCAGTTGCCCGCTCACGTCCCCTATTCTTGCGACATTCGCACTTCTAGCTTCCTACCGTAATCTCATTTAATAGAATGAGAATGTGTGAGTTTTATATTCAGAGAAAATAAGTGTTAAGGTATAGTTCAACCCATACCAAGCCCCGTATGTTATGGATAAAGATAAGTACTTTTGAAAATAAGAAAAATATATTTTTTTTTTATCCCGGGCCTCCTCTGTGTTTTTTGTCCCTCCTGCTCCCCTCTCTCGGCAGGGCTGAGCATTCATATGTGAACGCAGTGGGGGCAAAATAGTACCCGGCAGTATAGGGGGTAGATAATAAAATATAAAAATTGAATTGTAAAATTAGCTAATTTCTTGTTCTATTAATTTTGTGTGATTAGTAGTTTTATGCAACTAAAAGGAAATAAAAATTTAATTTTTCTCTCAGAAAGTGCCCCCCTCCCGTGTCACCTTCACTGTGTGAACGATTGAGATTGTAAGATTCAAGTAGAGCTTATTTTTAGAAGATATGACTAGAAAGATTTCCTGGCGCCATCTATAATTCAAAACTGCAAGTATAATATATTTTGTCTTTTTACACGTGATTGATTATCGAATTAGAAATTACAACAAATTTAGACATTTTATGAAATATAAGGCAAAGATTGTGCATTACATTTATAGATAAACCAATTTAATTAAAGATGCTAAATTACAGAAAAAAGAGTTTTGTAAGTGTTTTTGCGAGCTTACCTTAATTATTCTTGCTTCGTTCGTACTTTCGAACTTGATCTACTTTCTCACCATATTATGGTTTAGGCAATAATGAAGATTATCTTGAATACATGTTTTCCATTGGAAAAATATTTTCAGAATATTGTTTAGGTTTTATTTTAATTTTCAAAACTATTTCAAATAAACAGTTAAAAGCTTAATGCAACAGAAAATAGATAACTTACTTAGTTAAACTGTTAGAAAGTTAGTAATCTTTGACTATATCCTGTTAATATATCTTGTCGGACATTTTAACGTTATTACTTAGCATTCGCAGTTTCAAATAAAATTACAAAAGTATTAAAATTTTTTCTGCTACTTTGGGATTTAAAGTCGCTTTCTATTTGAAGCTTCTTTCATAGCAAAAAAATACTGGAGTCAATTTGTTCAGGTGCTAGTCGTCAAGTGCGCCACGCAGATTTAATTTTGGCTTAGTTTGGTTACACTAACGTCCCGTTTTGAAGCAGCAAGAGGGCTATTTTGGGTCAGAACTCGTAATTCTGAACCGCAGTCGGTTGGCGAGAATGACGCCTGAACTTGCGTCCCCTCTCCCAGATTCCGTACCGCACTAACCAGCGGGAGGGCATCTGGCCACTACGTATGATTCAGCGAGCAGCAAACTCCATACATGGCGGATCTTTAATGGAATGAGGTTTCGTTCTGAGACCTTATCACTAGACCACCACAAGCCCTATTGAGTTTTGAAATTCATTGTAATGAAAAAAAAGTAAAAGACATGGCACAGTATAATCCAACGTGCAGTCGACATGTGCAGCGAAATATGACGCCAAATGAATTGATTCCTTTACCCCCATAAACAGACATGAAGATATAGTATTTAAAGTACTTGCATTTTAGTGGTTTTCTGAGTTTAAAAGTGATTTTCAATACGGATCAAGGCCTTTACCGGGATATAAAGTCGCACTGATTTTTCTAAAGGAATACAAATAACAGAAGAAATTTTATAATTGTACGTCAAAATATAAGTGCTTCCATATAAAAACAAACTTTCGATGCAACCTAAAGTCTTTAACTTTTATTGATATTTCAAGGAAAGAAGTTACACTATCAATTTTCATTGAATTAATGTTTTTTATACAAATTTTGAATAAAAAGTTGCGAACAAGTTTGAAGGTTACCATATTTAATATGTAAGTCTATCTGTGATGTTTGTACGTTGTTTGCATTTTAAGAGTTTGTACGCACGACAAAATGGAGAATTAAAAAGCATTTTCACTAATTCTAAAGCAGAAAATCTGAAATTCAAATAATATTCTTTACATAGAATACAAAAATGTCTTCAGGCAGTTACCTAAAATTAAAAAAAAATAATTGGGGCTAAATAAAAATTAAAGCTAAAATTGATATGCGCATTAAAACCCAAATTATTAGGTAAATTCCATTAGGAACAATACCTATTTCAACGATTCTCTTGACTCGACCTCGGGGAAAACTTATACATAATTTCTCCGATCACCTCACTCAGAAGTTTATATATGTTTTAGATTCAAATCGACGAAGGATATGCTGTAAGAAGCTAGAAAGTCTTAGCCGAGTTCGAAGATGGACCATCCAGTTGAAAGGGGTTAGAGGTGGTGAGGTGCAGAAATTTTCATTTTCCCATAACTCCCTTACTATTGAAGAAGAAAGGTGCAGTCTCATAATAAGAACAAAATTGTCTAATACATTTTTTGATAGTTGAAACCTCTGAGAAATCAGAGATTGAAAAGGGGTTTATAGATTATTCCTCGACATAAATATCTGGCATCGCTTTGGAAAACTCTCATCAAGCTCATTCTTTTTTAAGGATGGAAATAATGTGAAGGGATTTAAGTTTCGTTTTCCGTATATCTCCCTTACTATTGAAAATAGAAAGATTATCGTAGCCTATTTGTCCAAAGGGCATTCGATTTTGGTAATAATTGGGATCTTCCGTATTATACTGTTGGTCTCTCCAGTACGTCCATCCACTATTACATAAATTGATTATTGGTTTTCCCGCCTTCATATAGATGTAAGTGCGATCATTCGCCGTCTGCCGTAATATTTTCTTCATTAACAACTGCATTACACACCTATTAATATTACGATGGTTGTTCCGAAAGTAACGCAAAAGTGGACATAACCATTTGATAAATTGATATACATTGTTCATTTTCTATATGTTTGTGCAAGAGTAATGTATGGAGGTCGTAGATCGAATTCGAGCCCAGGTTTCGCTTTTCAATTTACTGACCTGAACTTTGATGATGGCAACCATTGTAACGGTCTTAACGTTTTGAAGCTAATACCAAATTTTGAAAGTCCTTGCTTGAAAAAATTCAAGATTGGAGAGTATTTGGTGACTTCACCATGTTCTCAGCCTAGACATTTGAAGAAAAAAAAAGATAATATACTTTCTCTGAAAGGGATTTAAAAAAAGCAGTTGAAATCACTGTGTTTTTCCCCTACCTCATAGTAAATTAAATAACAACAAAAAAGGAGGCAAAATGAAAAAAGAAACCGCTGGAAATTTTTTTTCCTTACATAATTACATAATACGTATGCATAAATTAAATAGTCATTTCGGTGCTTATGCCGATTTCTAGTATCTGTTGCACTCTTATATATTTTACAATTCTTAATTAACATACATCGTGACTATGACTGAATTATTTAACTACTACAAAAGAATTTTGTAAACTTTTAGGAATTTGTCACCTGTCTTCCCCAGGTCGTTCGCTTTTGGAAATTTTCAGCATCAAATGTTTTCCCATGTTCTAAAATGCATTCCACAATGATTGGAAGTTCTAAATAATACATTTTTTCTTCACAGTATTTTACGTTTAATTCTAACCACCTGCCATATAAAGATATTATGTATCCAAATTTTGATTTCCGTTCTTTTACCCGTTTTGTGATAAACTCCTAAGACTTTATTTAACGCATAACAATCTGATATCTTTTTAGACTAATATTAGCATATTTTCACAAGAGAACAAATGTTACCATAGAAACCGTGACCAATCCTTTATAAGTGAATATGTTTTTCGGTCATAATTTAAAAATCACTTGCAAAATAAAAAGCTAGTCCAGGACTAAAAGGTAATATTAACTGCATTAAATCAATAGCAAGAACACAGAGTAACAAACAATTAAGCACACATGGTGAATATCGATTTAGCAATGCGATTAACCTCAATTCACGTGTGAAACGAATCGAAAGGGAACTGACCTGAAATGTTTCGCACACAGAGCCATATCTATAAATTTAATTCCAACCAGAGCCCAATGCGGTATCAAAATAAAGTGGTGCAGTATAACTCCTTGCACGAATGAACTAATAATAATAAAAAGTAAAATAAAAGGACATAGCAACCCCTAGTAATATATCAATGCCCATGACATTCTGAGAAACGAGTCCTCATCAGTTAATTTTTAGAAATTTAATGCTATGAAGGAGAAAAAAAAACTGTGGACAATGGTGTAACAATTAAAGAATGCGGATTAAGAAAATCATTTCATGACTTTTTACTTTTTTAAATAGGTTTGAAATTTAATTTCTAGGAAAAAGTTATAATGGGAAAAAAAGATAGTTTGTCGTTTTTAAAAATAAATTTTTTAAGACTGCTTTTAATCGTCTACAGAAAAATAATGTTTTTTTAATTTTTAATTTTTTTAGCGGAAATTTCTTTCGAAAGCGAAAAGTTGCGATGGAAGTCACTTATAGAATATTACAAAAACGGACGATAAGAAAATAAACCATCTCATTCTCTAATAGAGCATCTAAATACTAGTATCATTGATAATATTCTTTAAATGACATTTAACACCGCAGACACGGCAAAGGAGTCAGTTTTGTAAGTTTGTCGCTGAGTCAATGAGAACCTTGCACCGCCACCATCAGAGCTGTTGAAACTTGATGTACCTTTTATGTTTATATAAGAGAAAGGTAAAAGGGATTTAATTTTTGCTATGAGAGACAATTCGTCTCATTGAGAGTTTTGGTCAAATGACAAAAACCAAGATATCATAAAGAATGGGAATAAGTATAAGTGAGGAAGAAAGTATGTGGATAAACGATAATCAATAGCAGTTTACGTAAATGATCACAATTCTCACAACGCAGCGCGTTTTGAATATATAAGGATATAATTCAGAAGAATTAAATAAGTCTAACTTCGTGAAGTTTTCGAAGATTTTGGATGAAGCTAAAAATAATGTTATTAAAGTACATAAAGATAACCTGCTCGCATTGTATGTTAAACTTCGTCGTACAGTGAAGAGAATCGAGAGCGAATTTGGAGCATCTTATCTTTGATTGAATGTATCCAAAATTTGGCACAAAACTACAATTTTAGTGTCAATATAACATACCAAATTTCATTTAGCTTCCTAGTTGAATTTTTGACTTAGCATTTTTACCTACAAATAAACAGAATGACAGTCTATCCGTCGACGGTTTGGGTTTAAAATATGGTGCAGATCTACAATGCTTTCTAAAGATCACAAACTAAAAATCATCTATTTAGTTTTTTTGTCCACCGTAAAACCCCGGGAATCCGAAATTTCGGATAATCCGAACATTTTTTAAAAATTTTCTGAAAACTTTAACTGAAAAATGAAGGAAAAATAACATTTACGAATGGGAAACAAAGCTAATGTTTATTCCTAACTTAAAAAAAAATATTCGAATCGGCCTTTAAGAATGCATTCAGAACCTTAATTAGTAGAAACGAATTCAGATGTCTTCTTTTTACCCTCAACTTTTTGCCACTATACCGTGCGAATCGCCGGGTACTCTTTCTGTACGCCTTCACATAGTACTCAGAATCAATACTTTACTAGTTCATCTGCATGGTGTTTCCGGTCACACTTCCTGCTCGATTCTGGTTTGAAACTGTTTTCTGCCTCCCCTAACAAGTTTAGCACTGAATTTTGTATCACCCAGTAGAAGATTCAAGAATTTTTTTAAACGGTGCCATTTATGAAAAACACGTTATCAAAAACGCATTTGTGGATATAATTATAAAATTTTTTAGGGAGGGAGAATTACTAATTGAAAGTTCTCTAAATGATTGCGTCTTGCACATTGTAACACGTTTCAAATTGAAAAGATTTGAGATAAATTGATTGATTAGGATTTGCAATAAGAATTAAAATTCGCTGCGTCTTCTTTAAACTGCTAATTTTTTTATGCTGTGGCTCAAGATGGCGGGAGATATTTTCTGGGAGATAGGAAGTTAATTTCACTGCAAATCTGCAAGATTTTATAAAAAAAAACACTTGGGTGAAACATCTTTCAAATTATTAAAAATAGGTTTAATTTTTAAATCATTATGCAAAACTTAAAGTCTGACATACATTGGAGCAATAAAGATTCTTATTAATTGTTGATACTTATATACTTGCAATTTCCTTAGTATTTTTATAGCCTTTGATTCCCGAATGGGGAATAAAAGAGTAAGCTAATTAATATTCATTTATACAAAAAAAACATGTGCCTAACGCAAGTTGGCTCTTTCGAACAATAAGTTGACTCAGATGACTGCTGGCGGTACTGATTTTGTTGAGAATATTTAATATCTTAATATAAGAATATTTATAAAAAATCATATTTATAAAAATTGGGATAATAATTGTACCCTTGATATATAATTTCAAATGGAAGAGATTTAAAAGCAACATGTCGCAAGATCAGATAAATAATGTAAGCTCATGAACACAATATCGATCCTTTTTCTATAGCAAGCTTGTCCAAAAATCTACAAATTACAGCACACTAAAAACTGGGAATTAATTCCATTCTTAAATGTTTACTGAAAGTTGCTAAGATGAGAAACACGTAGTCACCAAACAAATTGTAAATGTATTTCTCGATAAAATTTGGAAAGTAGTGGCTTCCTTTAGTCAAGAATAGAAGTTTTCACTTAGATGGTGCGAAAATACCATCTTCTGAAGTAACCTTAAAGAAATCTGTTTCTCAAGAATAAGCTTTCCGAAGCGATCATCAGGGGAAACCGGTTAATCTCTAAACAGATATTTTTTTTTGTTTGTTTTGTTTCTGTTTTTGAAGATGAGATTCACACTTCCTCTTCAAGTATACATGCAGCTGAATATCATAAAAAATCAAACTGCGTGCATAATATTATTCAGGTTACTGCAATGATTTAAATGAAGAGAAATGAAAACATAATTTTCACCATTTGAAATTTGAGATTGTGCACGAAGTCATGTTTTGAAGTTTCAGTGTTAAAATTATTTCGTACAACGAAACGATACCCACAGAATTCGCTGACTTCAGTCAGTCATGGCATTAGAATTAGTTTACTTCATAATTCTGATTTCTTTTTCGAGCATTTCAGCTCAAAAGAATGTGTGCGAATTAAGTAAATTCCGAACCAGCAACATTGTACCTATCATAATATCTATTGTTCCAGAGTATGCTTTGCAGGTAAGGCTTCCTTCTCTAGTACTTGTAAAAGGATAACGTTTCCTAATTTTAAGAATTTAGCAAAAAGATAAAATTAAGAGCCAGACTTAAGGATACTTTGCGGTAAGCAATATGGAATTTCTCCTGGGCGTTTACGCGCCAAATTCGGTGATCCTGAACTTCCTTTTCTTTTACTTTTGATGTATTTTTACAGGTTGGCGTGATTTTGGCGAGCATAACGACGAGGACTCAACGTGTTCTTGCGCTCTTAATTAAGCTTCTCTAAATGTAAATAACTCAGAGGGTCTATTTTTGTCTAAAATCATGCTTTTTTTTGTTGAAAATGGGTTTGTCTCCGCTTCAAACTACCTTAAAGAGGCAAACAAACTCGTTCTCAAACACATTTGATTTTCTTCACTAGAAAAATACTAAACAAAGATAATATTTGCAAGGATTCTTTTTGCAAAGTATTTGTTGCATTCCCAAAGAACGAAAATATTATATGCATAAATTGTACATATTTACCTTCAAGTTGCCGCTTAAATCCAAGAATATAGTGCGTAAATTTTTCAGTGTTGCTGTGCTGGTAAGACACGGTACGGTTTCTCGCCAAACACGGCAACTTCGCACCAACCATCTCAAAACTCGCCAAACTGCAGATTCAGAACAAAAGCTTTGAATACCAGATTTGGCGACAAATCGCCAAAAAAATCAAATTTTTCGACCGCGCCGTGTTCTTAAGTTGAGCCTCTGTGCGTATATATTTACATATACGTTGCTCCTCCTTTCAAGTCAAAATATCAAATGATTGTACTTTCTCGCATGTGTTAATGCATATTTTATATTATTATTTTGTTTACTTTTAAGGTATTTTTACGGATACAAATCGAGAATATTTGATAATATGGTACTTCTGTGTTTTAGCGGCCCCCGTAAGCAATCGCCAAAATGTCATCATAGCGAAATTATAGCTGCGATCTGCTTGGCGTTATCTGAAGTTTGCCAAATAAGCTTGAGGGCCGTTATAACAAATAAGTACCAATTATATTAATATCTATATAATCATTTTCATTAAAAGAGCCATTCTATTTGGGAATGCATATCAGAAAGTGGAAGGGAAAAGAATCCCAATTTTTTAAATTTTGCTTCAAAGAGGAGCTTGAGAAACAACATCCACTTTTGCAGTATTTAATTTCGCCTTACAACAGAAAGTCAGAAACAAACCAGAATATGCACATATGGGAGTACGAAATAAAGCGAATACTTATGAAACAGGAGAAAATCTTTATTCATTGGGGATACGCTCATACTTTGGCTTAAATGCTCATTGTATGTCGGATGTTTCCTTAGAGGTCGTGCACAACATTTAAGGGAGTATGAAGCCACTCTTTATGACAGGATAGGATTTAGGTTTATTGGCACAAGAGCCAAATTTGGGCTATGTAGCGTCAAACATATGTACAAGCAAACGGTCGCATATAAAGTTATGGTTAAAATTCTAAAACATTTGCAAGTTACTCATGTTGGCATAAATTATTTCAAAGAGATTGAAAGGAAAGTTAAAACGATGAAATCAATCGTACTTGATGTATAGATTGGGTCTGTTGCAGATTTAGCCATTCTTTATGAAAAACAGCCTCTAATTATGATGGAGTGGCTGGATGCGGAATTCGATTACTAATTTTGACTCTAATTAGCTCACAAATCCTGAAAAACTTTCAAGTCAGGGCATTGAGGAAAGGCAGACGAGATATCATATTCTATAATCGTGCTTTCTGAACCATGCTTGAACACACTTAGCAGTGTGAATAAAATCTGGAAAGAAGGATGGATAGCTATTAGTTTCGATTTTCACACACAGAATAGCACGTAGGTCAAGACCACGTTAAGATATTGCACCCTGTATAAACACAGGGACCTCTCCAGGCTTCACAGTCGGCAAGAGTGAGCACTTCCCTGGTCGTTCTACAAACATAATCACACTTGGTGGTCAGAAATAGCAAGAATACTGATAATTAGACCAGATTGCTTATTGCCACTTCTATGGGACCCAAACTTGGCCAGCTCTGCGACACTGTTCATTGCTTGATTGTGATCCAAATTAGCTCCACCGATTGACGGATTGGTAGTCTCCCATATGTGTTCATAGGATGGAGTTCCCTCTCCACAGTTTTGGCTCAAATGGGGTCCTGCAGATGATTGCTTATTTCGGATGTTATAAAGAATTACGATTGTTTGCTTTTTCGGCCACTATGCGTTTCAATTCATAACTCAGTCAGTTAAGTCTCCGAAGTGTGGAACTTTTTGTGCTTAAATATTAGTGTGTCAAGAATATTTTATAAAATATGACTAATAGGTTTACTGTATAAAAGTTTAGACTAAGCAATTTTTTCAGTAGTGTGCATTTATTGACTCAAGCAACAAAAAATGAAATTCTTTATGTCAATTAAAAGCAAATTTTTCTATGTGGAAGTATATGCACATCTCTGGAATTTTTGAAATTAGCTATCGGGCCATGATTAGCGTGGACAAGCTATATATAGCAGTGATTTGCAATTCTGCTTTGGATTGGCAAATTGCCTCTAGAGTAAGCTTATTATCAAAAATTACGTTAAGTTATCATCTTATGAACTACTGGAAAATTTATTTTCTTTTAAAAAAATTTCATTTTAATTCACGCTATAGTCAAATTTTCTTTCTATATATCTTAGGTTGAGTTTAAAAACAAGTCAGTGAGATGTGGTGATACACTGAATCGCTTAGAAACAAGGTATCAACCTACTATTATAAACTTCAAGGGAGAAAAAAATAAGTTCCATACATTGGTTATGATTGGTAAGTTGCATTTATGTTGGTTTTCAAGTAATAAATTCATTTGAAATTCACAGCTTTTAAACTCACTAGTTGATCAACCATAAACTTGTCCCTGTTTTAACTCGACATTTCGACTGTTGTTTGTCTGAAAATTTGTTTGTTACATAATCACGACAAAACACGTAGTTCGATTTTCTTCAAATCTAGTATAAAGGTTTTCTGAAATCGTTAAAGGTAACCCATCTGTAAGAATTTTTATATATTTTGATTTCGTTTCAAAATGGTACTCGTTTTAATGGTTCATTTCACTTAATGTTCAGGTTTTTTAAACCGATTCTAGCTAAGCGGATAAGTGATACAGCATAATATCGTCGGTTCCACTTCAAAACCATGAAATTGTAATTAATTACAGTAGCAGTTTCACGATTTAGGCGCGATGCTAACAATATAAAATGCATATATAAATACCCTTCTTTGCGCTCTTTCTAACTTGATCTTTAGCTTACAATGATTGTTTCTCACCTCTTTCATATTATTATTATTTATTATTATAAAATATTAATTGTGAGTGAAAAACTTTCTTTCGATCAATTAGATGCCAAATTTGACACAGATTTACAATTATGGTGTAAATTTCATTTATAGACGTCATCGCATTTTTGAGAAACCGCTTTCATATACACGCGAATACATAAACCGACAGACGGTCAACCCGTTGACGGATTTGGTCCAAAATTTTATACAAATCTATAATTCTAAAAATAAAACCATATGATAAATTTCATCTATCTAGCTCTTTGCGTTTTTGTGTTAACGTGTCCAGATGCTCACGGACGAACAGATCTCCAGATTTTAACCAAAATTTGATAGATATCCATAGCTTTAGCGCAGATACCAAATTTCATGCACCCAACTTGTTGAATGATCGTTTACACAGACAGGCATAATTCCAATTTTTTTTCAGACATTGGGAGGCAGGGACGGCTCATGTATAGCGCTGTGGAACTGCAGCACACCCTATACACACGCGTGTATAGGGTGTGCTGCAGTTCCGACGATATGTTTTTTTCAGTGTATAAATTAAATAATTTATTTATTTAGTTTTGCATATAATATCCAAATCTCTCAATAAAATTAACTCTTGACTCTTCTCAGCTGAGCCAAAAAACTTGAAAAAACCAAGGTTACTTCAAAGAATTTTCCCTATCCTCTGTCTTCTCAGAAAGCTTTCCCTCTTCGAGGACTTTAAATTCCCTTTGTTCTGTCTGCTTGAACATGCGCAGTTACTTTGCAATCCCGGTCTTTCTTTTCTTTTCCAGAGGGTATTTAACCGATACTTCCGATTTAACTATCTGCCAGGTAGCACCGGCGAGATAGGGAATAACAATTCCCTATTCCGCGAGATAGAGAATCGTTTTAAACGTTTTTTCACTGCGGAAGAATTTTTCACGAGCTATAATTTTAAAATAAATAACTTTGAAAAATGAATAATAAAATGAAACGAAGAAATAAGTAATGATAAAAAAATAGTTTATAAAATTATTGTGGATAAATTTGAATGAATTTTTTTCCGTTTCCCTTCCCCCTCCCTCTTCCCCCAATAATTCTAAAACCGAAAAAGCTAGAGGAATGAAATGTGGGATGAGATCTCAACACCAAATTTGTGAATCTAACAAATTTTGGACGAAATCCATCAAAGAAATTCTGTTTGTTTGTCTGTCCGTCCGTGAGCGTTTTCATTTCATTTGATGGTTATACCAATACTGTGGGAAACGTCACTGATCATTTCTCTTGAATTAAAACCAGAAAAGCCTATTTCATTTTAAGTGGTTTTATTACGACCTATAAATAATACTTTAATTCCTACATATATATTTATTTCAAATAACAGCTCTCAATGATTTTTTTTCACGTTGAGTCGACTTTCTAAATCTTTATAAAATGTGAGTAAGGGACATAGCAAAAATAACTGTTAGTTAAAAAAATAAGTAATTTCTAAATTAAAAGTTCTTTATTAAAAATAATTTGAAGTCAAAAATCTAATAATAATTTTTTATTAACAAAGTATTAAACTATTGAAAATTAATTAAAAAGGTCCTAATTTTAATTAAGCAGAAATCATTAGTACGCAGTGTAGACTTTACGTTGCAGCACCCCACGGTGATTTAGCACGTGCCCCCGCTAATGGGAGGTCTAAAGGGTGGATATCCATCAAAATCTCACTGTCGGATTTTTTTTTACTATTTCAGTGCTTTCTGTTCGTATTCCAGAAAGTAAAAAGAATTTGAGTCATTCAAACTTTTAGATAGAAATTTCACAAATGATATTAAAACTGATGCATAATATGTGAATTTTCCCTCTTTATTGTCACCTCGAGACGAAAATGTGAACAAAATCTTGAAGTTATTTATAAGAACATTTTGGATCTTTGATATTTTAATTTTTTATAAAATTATTTTGGCTAAGTGATATTATTCTTGGTTCAACTGTTTAGGTACATTAAAAAGTGGTTTTCTACAATAAAATTTCCTCTTGTACCGTTTATGACATAGACTAATAGCCGAGAATAATAACTGATTATGTGAAACATTATGAGCAAACAGATCTCCTCAAAAGAATAAATAACCTACTAAAACTTTAAAGCTTCAGACTTCAATTTCACACAGAAGTCTGAGGCAGAAATTCGAAGCAATTCTCGAAGTAATTTTACTACTTTACTATGTTAATATATTTCAAGGAAATGTACCGCAACATTAAGTAAAAAAAAATTAAATAACTTCAAAACATGTTTGTGCACATTTTTGCAATGGAGGAATAAGAAGAAAAACTTGTATTACATAAGTTACGAATCTATATACGGATACTTTTATTTGTTATATTATGACTATTCCAGATTTTCAGCACAAAACATTCTTTCTAAGATAAACTGATAAAAAACACGATAATTTAAATTTTGCTGCCAGATTTGAATTTTTTAAAGAGATAACTCATCAAATTTGATATTAGGTTTAACTCGATTAAGACTAAACGGTTTGCGATCATCTTAACGGTTGTCAAATTTGCCGAAAACTTGGCGACGGAATCGTAACGTGTTCTTAAGTCTAAAAAAATCGACTTGCAGTTCTCATGGTAAATACTGTTTTTACCTTAAACGACAAGCTGTCATGTTTTTTTTTTTTACTCCTTTTAGATCCTGATATGCCATCTCCTCAAAATCCCTCACTCGCATGTTATCGCCACTGGTTGATTGAAAATATCCCTGGAGACTTGGTGAACTTTGGAGATTTAGTTTCTTGGTACGAACCTCCAGAACCGCCGATCGATTCGGGTAAGTTCGTTTTCACTTCAAATTACTTTCTCTCTCTCTCTCTTTCAATAAAACTAAGACCTTGCCGATTATCGATTAATAGCGATATAACGATTTTTCATGAATAAACAATAAGTGAAATGGATTTGTGCTTATGGATTATTGTACACTTTTCATTATAAAATTCTGCGGCTTAAAGAGCGATATGATTTTTTAGAATAAATCAATACTATAATAATATAAGAAGATGCTATGTATTCAGCCAAAATTCATGTTGTATCAGAATTGATCATTCAAATTTGTCGGGGTGGCGGAAAATAATAACAAAGGAAGACGATTTCACATAGGAAGGTGTGGGCGCAAACATTATGTAATAGGGCAAAATGTACCCGGAAGGTGATGGAAAGAAGCAGAACAAGGCAGTGGTAAGTAAAAAAAACCCACTTATTTTTTTCCGCATCGTTTGCACTCTGTTACAAAAGTGCTCTAAATTCCGACCATTTCCTACAATACATGATTGACAATGTCACTGCATGGACAGCCGGACATTCCAGAAAATGCCCGACATTTTCCTGATGCTTCCGGGGGCAACTGATCTGCGTGCTACAAGATCATTATAACTGGCATTAGGAGTCTCGTACACACTATGTTTTTCATTGTATCCTCTACAAAGAAATCAATTCGAGATAAATATGGTGACCGTATTGGCCAAGATATTGGCCCATCGCGACCAATCCATTGAGTTCCAAATTTCCTAGTCGGGCAATCACGCAGAGCATTTGAGTATAGAGCTGGAGCACCGTCATGCAGAAATCACATTTGACGAATAACTGAAGGAACAGCAAGGTAGCGTTCTGAAGGTGGCGTTAATGCTAAGTTAATACATTTGAACTGCTTCTGCTGCCTTTCCCTTTTCGCACCACAAGTTAAATGCATATTGGCAAGCTCATTAAACGTATACTGATTCATGTTACTTTTGCGAAGTCCCCTTATTGAATGACGACCGGCTGCTCTTATCAGACAGGTTTGTGCGTGAACATAAGTTATGGGAACACAGTGCCCTCTACAACGGCATAAGCTCGTTTGCGCCCATACTTTCCTAAGTGAAATCGTCTTTTTCTTTTTTGCTAATTCACACCAAATTTGAACGATCAATTCTGTTACACCTCGTATATCGCCCATCCAAATGAAAGTGGGACTATGGTTCACATGGTAGAACGTTGAAATTCCTCTGGCGAATGCCTGATGGATATCCTCACTGAATGGATATCGACCTATTCAAGGAGTGTATAAGGTCGGGAGAGGACCAGTGGGGAGAGAGCCACCCCACCTGTTAAATAGTTGCGTATGCTAGGAGAATTCTGGTATAAAACAGTTGGTGGAGGTGTGTCGATGAGAAAAACAGAATCGATAAAACAAGTAACGGCGTCCCAGAGATTTCTTCAAACAGGCTTATTAATCCTATTTTGTTGTTGTTGTTTCATGTCCCCCTGGTCCAAATACTAAACCAGGTCCATGATATCACGTCGCTCTAACAGTACCACAAGTCCATTTTCCCATCACTCCACAGCAGCCTCCAGTCAATGGCATGAGCAGGAGAAGCAGGACAGGAACAAGGGCAAGAGGAATAAGTAAATAAATAAATAATAAACAAATGATATTTTTGTCGGCAGAAGGTGTTGGTGCAATCGGCATTTACGGTCGAATGTGTAAAAGACTGAGTGTGCATCACGAAGCACAGTTTCACGATGGTGCAATGATTTTAATTCTAATAACTGCGATTGACCTGCTCGTGGTATGTCAAACATGATGAAAACTACTTGCTGGCTTCTTGGGTAATTGGCTGATTAATTTAATTTTTCATACGGCGGTTTTTAAAGAAAAAACAAACATTTATTTGATGATGAAACGTACTCGTAACTTATTCTTCAGTGTACATCTCGTAAATGACGTTCTTACAGTGGTGCTTTGTTTTTAAAATAAAAGCAAAAACCATCCAGATGCTATCATTCCTCTGAAGACATTCTGATAACAATCAATAAATTAACAATCAGGCTTTTGTCATACATAAATAAACCATCCGAAAACTGCACCATGTGGCATATACATTCGACAGTAAATGTCGATTCCACTAATAGCTTCTGCTGACAAAAAAATTGAAATACTGCGTGCTGAGCGTGTTTGGAGGAAGCCGTGCTTACTTGTTTTGTCACTTCTGTTTCACTCAACGACACGTGGCCATTAATCGTTTTATACCAGATTTCTTCATACATACACTCTGTCATCTACTCGAGAAATCTCAAAGTTCTGTCACGAGGAATCCAAGTTGGAATTTTATCTTAAACTATGTATTTATTCCTTTAATTAATATTTTTCTTTACCACTGCACGATTATCTAACGAGCTTCTGTGTAATTGAGCTCAGTTTATGTACTGTAGGAGTAAAAAAAAATTAATGAGGATCAGCTTAAATGCGTTTATGAAAATATTTAAGTTATAGTATGAAAGGCCATTTCATAAAAAGACAAATGCGCATTACTAATATAATAGCCCAGATTCTCCGGTAACGCTCTGACGTCACCAACAGTAAGACTCTCGCCATAGCACTGCGAGACATTAAACAGCATTATTTCATTGTTAGAGAAACTAAATTTCTGAAATTTTAAATTTAAAAGAGTAGTTGTTTCTCTAATTTCAAATTTAATAGCTCTAAAATAGTGAAATAAAATTTGCTATCGATTGATATGAAATTTATTTCGCTATGATCAATAGTTCCCGAAAAATTTTACATTATATTAATCCTATATTTCAAATTAATTTCCGTTTTTTAATAGAAAGTAGTAAATTACGTCAGTGGTATATCATGCGCGTGATATAGTTTGGACGCCAAATTGTATCTGAATGCAATCGTGGCGATGTTGTTTTCTTGCCAAGAATTAAATCAGCCACCAGTGACGTGAATCTACCATTCGTTCTCAACCGCCGCCAGTTCCCGTTAATTCCAGCTTACACGATGACTATCAACAAATCGCAGGGCTAACTTTCGATCATGTTGGAATTTACCTCGATGAGCCTGTCTTTTCACATGGACAGTTCTATGTTGCACTTTCAAGGTCTAGGATTCGCAATCACGTTAAAATTTACACAAAGACATCTGAAGTGCATGGAAAATTATTAAACAACGAAAAATACTTCACACGGAATGTTGTTTACCAAGTGGTATTTTTGAATAAACAAATATTTAAATAATATGTAAATAAAAAAATATTTTCTGTCATAAAACATATGTTTATTTTATTTGTTTTAAATCAATGTTAAACATTTCTCTCGCACATATATCTATTTAAACACGTCAAATCTGAAGGGAAATCTCACGAATGAAGATGCAATTTGCACCCGTCAAACCATGACGGGTGATTTTCTAGTTAGTAATAATGATACAATTACGAATAAATAACATTCTTTGCATAGGTAGAAATAAAATCGCAGGAATGAAAGAAGTGAGAGAGAGTGCATTTTAAATACGAATGATTAAACTCTTCAAATCATTCTCGAAATCAAATCTCAAAAAGCAAGACGATTTTGCGTGACAGATCCCAATATCTTTTCCCTGTAATTTATATCTGTTGGGATAAAACTTTTCTAATATTCTTCCAAATAATTGAGAGATATAGTGATGCAACGTGCCAAAATATTAAATAATCTCACGATATGAATGTGATGAAATTTCGAATCAGAAGCAGAATCGTATTTGAAATTAATGAACATCATTTATTTATTATTTATTTATCTTTTTTTGGAAATCGATAATTATAACATCGTTCGGTAACAAAAAAATAATTAGATTCGAAGAATAATTGATCATTAGTTCAGCCAATCATAAAAATGATTCTGATGCAATACTTTGAAGGAGGATAATCCAATAAGACTTGATTTGTCTTGTTTCAAATTAAAAACTTTTCCTTTCATTTATATTACTTTGAGCAGATTTTTTCAGAATGGAATCAAAAGGGCGAAACAATCCATGATGTTATTTTATGCCATATAAACTAAGTTATGCTGAACTTACGGATAAACATGCTGCATTGTTATTGACAGAACTTTCATGATCAAACAATCCATATTTTATAAATATAACAGTATCCGTATTTTGTGAATTCCATAATTAGCTACGATGGTTGCTCGGAAAGTAAGTTCCGTTATTGTGTAAAAGAAAATGAAGACAGATGTGGACAAAGGTACATATTTAATAACGATTTACAAACATTACTCTACTTTTCGACGTAGTCACCCAGCACATTAAGGCATTTATCGTATCGAGAAACAAGGTTTTGTATACAAAACCAGGTTAGCCAAGATGTTGCGGCATCTTTCACTTTTTCAACTTCACCAATACGCTAGCTACTCAAGAATCGCTTCAAGCGCAAGAATAGGTGAAAATCATTTGGCTATAGGTCAGTGCTGTACGGCAATGCTTCATTTGTTTCCAACCGAAGGACTCGATGAGCTGTTGAGGCACACAAACGGAATGGGGCCTGGCATTGTCGTACAATAAAATGATATGATCACTATTCTCTCACTATATCGTCACATTTCTCAGATTTTCAATGGATTTCGCATGGTCGCATATTCCTTGCATTCAAAAAGCGAATTACAGAACGCATTTAACAGTCGGCGGGAACTTCTACAGTCTTAAACATCTTTAGCTCAAGATTTGCACGTGTCAGCGTTTCATCATACGAACTTTTATGTTATGACGTAATTGACGTCATTGCAGACGCGATATGGATTATTGTCATCTGTCGGGTGCAGGAATTATTATATTAGTTTCCGAATAACAATCGTATTATCAGGTTATCTACATCTATAGTTCAAGAAAAAATTGCCTTGTTTTAAAGTCAATATTCTTGCTTAAATATCCATGAGCAAATAATGATGTCATGATATATGAACAATGCTCACAAATTTATTTAGCCTATTCAGTCCAAAGTCAACTTTGAAGTATAAATTTAGTTAATTTTTGTGATAAATCACTTTTAAATACGTCAAAGCGTATTAGGAAAGTGTTAAAAATTATTTACAATTTCTTTTATTTTTTGAGAATATTAGGGAGACATTTGGACATACACTATAGAAAATAACCAATTTAATTTTTTTATGTTATTTTAAAATCTAGAAGCATTTCAAATGACCTTGAGAAAATTTCTGAAAGATGGTCCCAGTAGAGACACCAGGACCGAAAAAGTTAAATGGATATACAGTACAGCGCCGGTTATCCTAACAAATGGGGGGGGGGCGTTTCGGTTAACGATTTTTACGGTTAAGCCATGAACATCTGTTACTATTTTGTATCTAATTACAGTATGTAATGCTTTGAGTTTCAAACGAATTCTAAGCTCTCTTTGTAGGCTACACTTACGTTCTTTATTAAAATTAACCCTTCGTCGGGCGCAATGCGCCTTACAGACACAGGTAAACAGTATCGTAATTAATATTGTTAATATCCATTCATCTTAATTTAAGCATTCTAAAATTAATCACTGAGCTTCTTGAAGAGGCTTAGAAGCAAAAATGGAGTATTGTTGCAAAAAAAAGTCTCTCTTTCGCGATTTTTCCCGTGCAGTACAGTACATGTTTTTTGGATTTGAGATTTCAGAGTCATTTCGGATAACCCGGATTTCGGTTAACAGGGGTTTTACTGTATTTAAGAATAAGCACCGGATTTATTTTTTGTGTTTATTTAAATACAAACTAAAAGATTTGAAATTTTGTCCCTCTGGTATTAGGCCCACTAAACTCTCTGCTGGTAACATGCATAATCATTTTGAAAAGTAAATTTCAACTTTTTTTTTCCAGATCCCCACCGATATATTTTCCTAGTCTACGAACAGCTAACAAAACTGAAGGATCATTTGGATAACAATCAGCGAACCCACTTCAATCTGCAGAAATTTACGAAAGATCGAGGACTTCAAGGTCCGATCGCTGGCAATTTCTTTTACCTTAAATATTAGTGACTAGAGTAATTTGTAGTGATTAATTGGTTTCAAAATTCAGATAACAGGTGACTGTAAGTTTATTTAAATGCAATGACAATAGTTTTGTACGGATATCTTTCAAACTTTGTATTATCAACTGTATTTAAAATTTAAGTGGCTTATTTTTGTTTTAGCATATATTATGTTTTAAATTTTCCTTTAAATAAATTTTCTGAAATGACAGCTTGAGGTGTGTTTATTATCATGACTTTATACAGAACTTTTCAATTGCTCAAAAACGTTCCTTGAAACTATAAGTAAATACAATAGGAGAGAAAAAGAAAGTCTCTCCAAGAGGCGGTTTAATTTTTAAAAAATACAATTTAACTACAAAATTTCATTAAAAATACCTTATTTGAATATATGACATGGAGAGATATGGGAAAGATCGTTATAAAATATTCAGAATGAAGTATTATTGTCTTATTGTTCACAGCGCTTCACAGACTTCTGAACACACATACACACAGAGAGAAAAGAAACTCTTAAATAATGCTGCAATAATATTCGAAAACTACTACTAATGCCATTCGCAGCTTAATCAATACAACATGTAGCAATTTATATTTAGTTAGTGAATGTATTTCAAATTGTTTTGAATGAGATAGTTAACTTCCATAGTGGTAAATAAATTGTTTGCAATAACTTTTATAAAACAAGATTTACCCTGGCGCAATACTGGAGACAGACTAAGACAGTACGTTTGTAATCGATATCGAAATTCGTAAGTTTGATCAAATTAGACGATATGCACAAGTGGTAGATAATAATATTGCACATATCCTCCTGAAATGTAACCACTATAAAACTCCAGAGTGGAACTCTGGAAAAAACTTCAGATTCATTATCAAACATTTCCGTCTTACAATGGCTTTCTCCAAAAGACCAATAGGAATTAACACCATTTGCCAGCCTTTCTTCAAGCCTTGAAATATTTCAATATTTATTATATACAACTTTTTAGAAAAAGGGAACGACAGCCTTTGTAGGTGAAATTCTTATGGACACCCGTAGCAAAATTCAAATATGCAAATGGTAAGGCATATCATTTCAGGATAAATATGATTATTTTCATAGTAAAATTTGGTAAAATTCATATTATTTGTTGCTTATATGATTTGTATGATGTTTTCCAATATTATTTACAATGTTTCGAATTTTGCTGTGAATAACAGCTCCAAAACTTCGGACTGCTATGAGTTTGTTGATTTTTTTTTAAATTTGAACCTGAAACTATCGGTTTATGAGCCTGTTAAGATTTGTGTTATCTATAGCAGCTTTATTAACGGATTACGATTTAGGAAGCCATTCTAGTAATGCCGTATTATGAAGAATGATCAGGTTAGAACAAAAGTCTGAAGGGAATTTCAAGTTACAACCTTGCCTTGCAAATCCTTTTTTATTGAAATCGTAAATAATTCCGTGTATAAAATAAACTGCAGTTCTTATCTATCGTAGAAATATTTAAGAAGGATTGTTAGAAATGAAAAATAGCAAAAATAAAAACAATTTCCAGTTTTAAAAAACAAAATTAACTTTCGTCCAAAAGCCTTGTAAAGTTTGCGTTTTTCTATTTTGCATTATGATGCCATTCAGAATAATAATTATATCCTTTTTAATGTTCACAGTGTTAAATTCAGCATAACAAAAGCCTAAATTCAATGGGAAAACGTATTTTGTAGATGCAAAGCAGGGCCGGCCTTTAGCCGATTGGACCGATTGCTCACAATAGGGTCCCGCGATTAAGCGGCCCGCGTGAGAATAATATCCACATTCCGTACAGTTCAGTGTCGTAATTAGGGTGAACTAGGCAGTGAAAGTGCCCTGGGCGTTATTACCAGAGGGTAAAGAAATGACTTTAAGAATTTAAAAGAGATATTTATATATTTTACTCTCTCAAACGATAGATACAAAGACAATAATCCAGTCAACGAAGGAAAAATAGAAAAAAAAATGGTGTAGTTTTGAAATTTCGCACAGTTGTTGGGGGTAGTGTCCTAAACGACATACTAAAAGTCCCCGCCGGTGGGGGGTGCGCAGGGGGTACAGGGGGTTTAAAGGGGGGCCTTTTCAGTTTTTCTTAAATATCTCGAAAACTATGGGTTCTATCAAAAACACTCAATTACAAAATTAAACTACATAAACTTTCCTACAAAAAAGCCCTATTTTGTTTTTGTAGCCTTAATAGTTTAGAAGATACAGGGGTATTTAAAAGTTAATATTTCCAAAATTCCTTATTGTAATGGTAAAATCGATTAAAAGTGGGGAATCAACAACCCTCATAATAACCTCATGCCTATATAATAATTATACAAGGGTAGTATTGCATTTGTCGGAGATGGGGATAAAAAACACATTTGATGAACAATTATGCTCCTTTCCTCCCCTCACATCCGTTCCCCTTCATAAGTTTCCTTTTACTCGTAGTCCAGTGAACGAATTGTGAATTTTAAAAAAAAGTTGTAGTTTTGAAATTTGGAATTCGGCACAGTTGTTGGGGAGAGTACCCTAAACGACATACTAAAAAATGACATAATAAAAATATTGTTGACATCTTTTATAACCCCTCATCAACACCAGATGATATCTCACAAGCCGGTGAGAAGATGTTCCTAGTACAAAGCCGTTGCTTATGTACATAATTTCAATAACCGTAGATATGCAGCATTTCTCAAATCATCAACCAAGATCAAAGCTGATCTTTCCTATATTCCTCCAACCAAAGGAGCAGCGGATCAACCCACGTTTAGCAATGTGTTTCTGTTTTGGCACCTTTAATGGTACCTGTACCAAAGGTGTACCTCTAGAAGAAGAGAATGCGCTCAAACTTGATCATATACTAGAAAAACGTGGTGAAATTTTAATTACGAGCAAGTATAAAAATGGGTTATGGATATTTTTATGTATGTATGTATATATATAATATTATGCTATAGAAAGATATAATATGTTATAGATATATTGTAATAGATAGCCGCTATTTTGAAATATAAACTTTCTTTCATAAAAATAAAACTAACATTTTCATTCCCTCCCTGTACCCCTCGAGCACCCTCCACCAGCTGGGACTTTTAATATGTCGTTATGGCACTCTCCCCAACAACTGTGCCGAAGTCCGAATTTCAAAACTACAACTTTTTTTTTTAAATTACAATTCGTTGACTGAACTACGAGTAGAAAGAAACTTGTGAAGGGGAACGGATGTGAGGGGAGGAAGGGAGCATAATTGTTCATCAAATGGGTTTATTCCCCCCCCCCCTCTGCTCCGAAACATGCAATACTACGCTTGTATAATTATTATATAGGCATGAGGTTATTATGAGGGTTGTTGATTCAGCACTTTTAATCGATTTTACCATTACAATAAGGAATTTTAGAAATATTAACTTTTAAATCTCCCTGTATCTTCTAAACCATTGATGCTACAAAAGCAAAGTAGGACTTCTTAGGTAGGAAATTTTATGCAGTTTAATTTTGTAATTGAGTAGTTTTTGATAGAACCCATAGTTTTTGAGATATTTAAGAAAAACTGAAAACTCACCCTTTAAACTCCCCTGTACCCCCCGCGCACCCCCACCGTCGGGGACTTTTAGTATGTCGTTTAGGACACTACCAACAACAACTGTGCCAAATTTCAAAACTACACCATTTTTTTTTCTATTCGTCGATTTTTGGCCTTCATTAACTGGACTAACAAAGCATTGTAATCGTCATGAAACTCCACCTTGAAATTTTGGACAAATCTATACATGTTAAATCGTCCAAAGTCTGAAAAGACCATTTTTGTAATTACGAAATTTGCTACTAGAAAAATTTTACTAAATTTGCTTAACGCTACTAGACAGATGAAATTTGGTGTGTTATCAGAACACCAAAATTTTAGGTTTCAATCAAATTTAGACGAAATCCTGTACCTAAAAGGTCTGCGCATCCTTGCATATGTGGACATAATAGCATAGAAACGCAAAGAGCTAGAAGGATTAAATTTACCATATGGTTTTCGCTTTAGAATTGCAGATCTGAATCAAATTTAGGTCTCAATGGGAAGAAAGGAATACATTCAAGATACATACACGGTTTCTTCACTATGCTACGAGGCACAAACTTCGCCACATTGTATTAATAAACGAGATCGTCAAGGGGATAACACTTCAAACAGTCTTTTCTTTGTCATAAGTCCTTAGATTGTACAAAAACTGAAAAAAAAAATGCTAATTTTTTTTTTTTTTTCAATCGGGCCCCGAACCTCCTAAGGCTGGCCCTGATGCAAAGGTTTGGTAAAATAACAATTAACACACGTACCAGATTCGCTGTCCTTTCTGTCGCAGAAACACAACTACACTCATCCAAGAAAGCCCCTCTGTTTCCAATGGACACAAGGCACGAGTGTCAGGACAACTTAACGGAGCAAGCACAGGTATGAGGTCAGTCATGTCTCCCTCCTGAAGCATGGTATGCACTTCCTTCCACGTATACCCATTCAACTGAAAGGGAACCCTTTGTGTTCCGAGCTAGGGGGTATACAGTGGCATTAATCTTAATGTCCTTTCTGTCAAATAAATGAAGAGATCTAACATCAATTCTTAGAAAGGAAAAGCTTAGAAAAATACACAAATCCTTACTGCAATTCTGTTCCTGTAATTTTGTAAGTGCTGTAAACGCTTTGTATATCTCGGTCCAGTAGTATATATCAAAATTAAAGCATTGTAAAAGTAATTAATACAAATTAACATCTTCAATAATCCCTTAGTAAAAATGACAAAGATTCTCGAGCACTGATTCGAATCAATTGTGATTTACGATTGCAGATATTTTCACATATAAAATCAGTATTATTTTAAACAAAATCAATATGTTGACAATTATTCCTATTACAATCTTAACTGTATTCGAGTTATTAATTTAGCAACTTGATGGAACTCGTTCTTTAGAAATTTTCTGAGAAATTATTCAGTAGCTCTTTTAACGTAAGTCGTCAAAATAAGTTTTCTTTCTTAAGAAGGAGAATCTGAGCCGGAAGCTGCAAATGAAGATTGAGAATTAGGAGAGAGAACTACTGAATAATTGAAGCTGACCTTATGAGCTAACGATCAACAGCTGTCAAAATAAATTATTAAGCGAACCTTGGGGGAAAAAAGTTTTTTGGCATGATACGAGCATTATGAATAACATTCCATTGCTGAATGTCACTTGTACGTTGGCCTAGTTTCAGGTGTGACGGAATATAGATGGAACTCTGAAATTTTTTACCTTTTGGAATACTGAATTTCTGGAAATATGAAAATGTAGAATCATCTTTTTCACATCTCAGTTACTTGTATCATAGGAAAAACTAAGAATATTGAGGGATTGATATTATAGGATCAAGACACTAGTTTTAATTTTTCTTATATTTCTCGAATATTTTTATTTTTAGCATCATAAAATAGTTAGTTTTTAAGAATGAGAAATGTAATTATGCTAAATTGGTATCTCATTTAACCATAAAATAAATATATTTCATGAAATCACCTAGGGTCAAATATCCCTAAGGGTAGGGATACTAGACCCAAAGATAAGGAAACTTGACCCTAGAGGTAGGGATATTTGACCCAGAATACAAAGAATACTTAAATTCTTTCAATAATAATTATGTATGCGGAATTCAAATATTAAGTTTAAACTACTGAATTGAAAGCATCTTAATTATCAACAAATATTAATTAATTATTATTGATATTAATTAATATTAACTAATTTTAAAAATTAAAGAATATAACAGCAATAAAACGCAATTGCTATTAATGAAAATCTACTTGTGCAACGCAAAATTAATAAGCGTTTAAAATAACACTGAATTAGTTAAATTATAAAAATAAAAGCTCTGTAACTGGAAACCCAGTAACGTCACTAGAGCATTGAAGAATTGTCGGTTTTGCAAAAGTAGAATGTAATACAACAGCACCAAAATGAAAAGAAGGAAACTAAAAAATTTTGTACAAAACATGAAATTGGAAAAACTTAATATATTTACTCGGTCCTCCTAATAATTTATTACAACAGAAGCAAAAGAAGAAATATATATTCTACGAGATGAAGAAATTCTAACCTGAAAAGGGTGACGACCTCAAACTGAAATGGAGAAACGTTAAATAAAACCGAACGGTTACAAACAGTCAGAGCAAAAGATTTTTATTAAAATAATAAATAAATAAAAATCTTTATTTGTAAACAAGAAAAAAAAATGGAATAAATAATTTTCAATTCTTTATAAAATTTTTAGTAAAATAATTTCAAAGTCAACAACTTTAGATAAGAAATTCTAATTTAAAAAAATCAGCAAATCCTGTAGGGTAATGTCATTTAACAATTCTGTATGCTTTTAGTAGTGTTCCTTAAACATCGATAGTTTCAAAAATATCGACAGTATTGATAGTTTTCTCTCCGTCGATACTATCGATAGGTGTTCTTCCAGTAGATAGTTTTGAAATTATTGATAATTCCAGTCGATAGTTTTAAAACTATCGACGGAAAATGCTTCCATCGATAGTATTGCCCGGGAGGAAACTATCGATAGTTTTGAGAAAGTCGATACTATCGATTGTTTCAGTCGATGGTTCCGAAAACCCGATACTATCGAATTGGCTTCTATAGTATCGATAGTCTATCGATGTTTAAGGAACACTAGTTTTTAGATTATTCTAGGGAAATATGGTTCAGATTTATAGACAAGTTTTCTGTTTTGTTTATTTGCATTAAAGTAGGACTTCCGCCGCAATCACCGAGTTCCGGTGGTATTGTTAAGTCAATGAGAATCTTCAAAATTTCAAAGCTGTGTTAGAAGATGTTGATTAATGCCTAAAGTAGAGTTTTCTAATGTTATGGCTGAAAGCTTAGAAAATATTAAATTTCATGTTTCTATTGCTGTAGATCTAAATGTTTACTTAAAATAAGGGCCTAATTTTGTGAAAAGGCTGTCATAATTGTTCGTTATCCATTTTTTGGCGACTTCTAAGGCTTGTTTGGCGGTAATATATTTAACCATACGATTTAGATAATTAAAATCGTTCCTTTTGGAGTTTAGCCATTTTAAGAGCTTGTTTTTAACCGATTTAAATAATAAGGATTACACAAACTCAAAGCACACAGAATTCAACGCTTTGTGTGCTAAAGAAAGAACTGATTCGAACTTGGCGCTTGGTACAGTATTCAACTGGATTTGGTGATTTCTTCGGAGGATTACCGAAAATGGACCGTGAATCCAAAATAAACGAACCAGAAAACTCATCCGTTCATAAGCGATAAAACCAAGGAAGCTTATCTCTATCATGAAGATGGATGCAAAACAAATATAAAATCTTGAGAAACAATATGCAATTACTTTAAAAGAATGGACCTTATGCATGTGACGTCACATCCTCCGACACGTGACCTGCCGGAGGCAGCCATTGGTCAATCTTAAACACCTGACTCAGAACTGCTTTTATTTCTGAGTCGCTTATAGGCCGATCGTTTTGTTTATTCCTCCACAGCTGTTTTTCTATACTCTCGAACCCAAACGGTGCATAAGGTCCATTAATTTCTTAAACTGGAGATTATGAATTAAAATGGCATTTTTAAAAACAATACGATAATTCCTTCATCAGTTTACGAATTTTTATGTTTAAAGGTTAAGGCTACCAATATACTTTTTTCAGTTAATATTCTTTCGGAGACGGCCATTACGGGAAAATGGCTCATAATTTAGCTCAGCTTTTTGGAGTTCCGCTCATTCCAAGAGAACCTTGTATTTTCACATCATCATTAAATTGAATTTAAATAGAATTTATATTTGTACATGGTTAAGAGAAACTAAAGAAGTTTAATTACTGCTATGGCTATGGGGTACATATCCTAGCCAGAAAAGTTCTTGATGGAGTAAAAAAAGTTATATAGGTAAAGTAAAACTTAAGAGGAAGAGAAGATTATAGTTAAAGTAAGAGAGGAAATTAATAAATTAGGGAAAGCAAAGGTTCCGTGCTGCAATACCAAAAAGAAAGAGTTAAAAAAAAGGGAGAAGTAAAAAGTTAAATGCATAGGTTTGGCACTAATTAAGAGTTCAAGCAAATGATCGCGACGCGTGAATATTTGTTTATTGTATTGTGTTTTTCGTAATCTGTAGTCTTCAATCATGGGATACAGGTTGATTTTCTGGATGATTCTTGTTCCTTTCTCAAGCATTGAAGCACAAAAAAGTCAATGCGATTTGGACAAATTTCAAACCAACAACATTGTACCCACTTTAATATCTACTATTCCACAAAATCCTATGCAGGTGATGTTTACTGATCTATTATTATCATTACATTTATAAAACTGTTTTTCATTTTTAATAAGATAATATAGCCATATCATTTTTAAATCTGCTTGTGGATATATATATTCATAATAAAAATACATTACATATACATTTCATTTATAAAAATGTATATTCATAAAGAATAAGATTAACAGTATTTCTAAACTCAAATTACAAAATTTCAATATTATTTTACTAATCAATATATGCTTTTTAGTTAGGTATTTTATATATGCATTATTTATATACACTTATTATATTTTGCATGTCTTGTTGAAAATTTTTGCATATCAACTGAATTTTGGCAAATAATTTGTAACAGCTTTGATATACGTTATTGGCGATTATTGTTATTTGGCGACTTTTTTATTGCGTAAACAAACATGAAGACTGTTTTTTGCATAGCCAAACATCGTATCAGGGTTTACGCAATAAAAAAGTTACCAAATAACGAAGTATCGCCAGTGATTCCGTATATCAAATCTGTATTAATAATTTTACTTATAACTTTAAAAAGTTGGAAACCGGATGTTGGTATACACTTTTAAAACGTCGTCAAAGCAAGAGGCCTGTTTTAAAATTAAATCTTGACTGTCGCACCTTGGAGACTTGGAATCGTTTTAAGAGCGTGTTACAGCTTCAACTCTTTAAAAATTAGCATAAAAGTATAAACCATTTAGATTAGACTTAGAAACACAGTACAGACACCAAACTTGATTTTTTTTTCAAGCGACAACTCGCCAAATTTGATATTAGATTTAACATGATTAAGACATAACGGTTGAAGGCCATGTTAACAGTTGGCGAAAGTTTTGGAAACTTGGCAACGGGACCGTACCGTGTTTTCAAGCCTAACCAAAATTTGGTTGGACTCGAGAACACTGTACCGTCTCAAAACTTGAATTTTTCAAGCTATCACTCTCGAAATTTGATACTAGATTTAAGATGGTTAAGACTGTTATGATGTTCCCCACCATAACAGTTGGTGAAAGAGTCATCAGTGTTGTGACGGCACAGTGCCGTGTCCTCGAGCCTAGCCTAAAATTTAAATAGAAAATTTTTGAATTTAACTCTTATAAAAAAATAAAAGTTGCATTCTAATGAAATGTTAAACTTATCTTTTATCAAACAAATGCACCTTATTATATCAGATCAATCAATATTGTTAAAGTGAACTCAAAAATGTATACCGATGGGAACGTAATCTCTTTTCCTCTGACGATTTTTCTTGCTTTAGCTCTGGTGCGTGTTTAAATATACATAGTTTTTTTTTATTGTTTCGATAATAGCTTAGTAATATTTTTCCTTTCTAGCAAATAAAAAAATCGCCCAAACAGTATTGAACTACATTTGTTTTCTAGGGAACATATTGAACTTCAATAGGCACTACTTTTCCGTTTCTCACTTTCTTAAATGCATATCCAATTAATACTAAGCTTTGGACTGAATGATGAAAACTAACTGAAGAACCATGCAGCCATTCTGCAATTAATTTGTTTTGTACATTTAGAAGTGACAAAGGGCTATTTTCCTTACTTTAAAATTATATACTAGAACTCCAGTTGAAATCTATCGTAGAATGCCAAGTCACTCATCTCCAACTCGATTATTTGAGCAGCAGTCTCGGTACTTGACTTGGAGTTGGTGATGATAAGACTCCACATACTGTGGTGGAGTGGGCGTACAGGATTCTAGGGTCGAAATCTACTAATACTTTTCGGTACTGTCGCACCAACAAGGGTAGTGCGGTGGAATTGGGGACCAAAATGACAAAGGAAATAGTTAAATAGAATGGGTTGTTTACATTACTATCCATCTTAGTTCTTGGCATTGGCGACTTGAAATGTCTTGGCAATGGCTGGATCCTTGGCAAACGTGTGGGAGAGTGTATTTTGTTCGATTATAGATTTCAAACAAAATTCCAGTTTCGTTCCTAAATAAATTAACTATCTATTTTTAAACTATCTGTATTCTACAGATTGAGTACAAAGGCCAGCCAGTCACTTGTGGGAATCTTCTGACTCCGAACGTTACTCGTGAACGTCCCACGGTCATTGACTACAAAGCAGACGTGAAAAAATTGTACACCTTAATTATGTTTGGTAAGTTTTCCTGCCTATTGGTTTTAGCAAACAAATATAAAGCATATTTGGGCATGGTTATATAATTAGTAATCAACCACCTTTTTGTGGATTTCGGATTTGCTATCAAAATCGTAAAGAAATGCGTGTTATTTGCAATCCAAAATCGAACTTTAATTCTGTTCACGATAGCTTACTTATAATGCAATAATTAATTTGGGAAAAGTGCAGTGCTTGAATTTCTTTTCAGTAATGTTTTGAGAATACAGCTATATCTCAAAATGTTGTTGTTTCCAAGTTGATTTTTAGTTGCATAATTATGTCCAGTTTTGTAAACTCAATGATTCGTCCGTAACAATCAAGTCGTTTGATGATCAATCATCAAAAATCAAACAGAAATTTAGTCTTTCATTGAACACTAAATACTGATATCGTATAATCCACTTATATAGACACATTCCTCCTCTTGATGACGATTTGCTTGTTTTTTTTCTTTAGTTTCGTTGTTTTTTATGCCTTTGTCATTTCTTTTTCTTTCCGAAGTGCGAGCCATCAAAATATCACCATAGATTCACTATGTATTCCAACCCGGAAAGATTTGCTAACATATAATTTTTGCATCAGCAGGGCAGCAGTTATCCCAAACTTAAATGTTGAAAAGAAATGTTGCTTAGATGGAAATGGTGCATTAAAAAAGAGTTATGAAAAAGAACTATGAAAGGAATTTCGCGCGATTTTATGTCTAAGAATCCTTGATACTCGTACCCAAATTTTGTTTATTGCCTCGGTAATGAAAAAGAAACGCTTTTTCTTTGGTTTGACCATTATATCTAAACGATTTTTCACGTAAGTTACTGTCCTTTACAATTCATTTACATTGTAATACAATTTTATGTCTAATAAGTTTCAAGGAAAGCGGACAATTTTTCAGCTGGGTTCATGTTTGTTTCATCTACCTATATATAAAGCATCCGTTTCATTTAACTTTACCTTCTCCTATTGCCTGATCAGCACCCATTTGCATCAGTGTGCAACAGTTCCATTCGAATAAAACTCAAAACAATGGTTAGGATTCTTGAGCTGCATTTACATACTGTAAGCAACTGTTAAAATGCAAAATCAACTTAGAATCCATAATGCATACGAACTAAACTCTTCTACTTCAAGCAATCTAGTTCTTGAGAACTAATTTTCTATTTTTATACAGTTGAAAAATAAATTATCCTATACGAAAACTAAACAAATGCTGCAGTGAACAGGAAACTAGATGTGCGTCAGAAAAGCTTAAGCAAAATATCATCTGCTACGTGTTTTGAAGATGATATGGATATTTCTGTTGGGTAACTTTAAATAAATTCTAGGAATTATATAAATTTTTCCACATTAGTGACTATGAAATATTAAACAAAAAAATGATGAGTCACTTGATGACTTACATACACTGTGCCCGCTAAAGTCCATTGTCACCCCAGTAATTTCTGAACGGCAAGAGCTGTAGTCATGAAAGTGGGGTCTAGGTATAGTAAAGTTGTCTTGCGCTACGCAAGAAAACCACTTACAGCTCCACCTAGCGGCAAAATTCGGAGTTAACGTTCTTATCTCTAAAACGGTACAAAATACGGGGGAAAAGTCAATTACAAAATTATTCAGCATCATCGATTTATTACAAAAAAACATCTTGTGCACAAAAATGAAGCAAATGAAAAGCACAAAACGCATATTTGTTTGATCGCGTTGAACAAAACTGCACTCGCCGGAAATGAGGCTCATCCATCAGTCATTCTCAAAATGGTGTCCTTCAGCAACGATACACATCTGGACACGGGACGTCGTACGCACTTTCCACTGCACATTGTACAACATGGCAGGTGACACGCTGGCACAAGCATCCGTAATACGGTTTCGAAGTTCCTGCAAAGTTGGTGGAAGGGTTGCATACATTCGCTGTTTAATGTATCCCCACAGAAAAAAGTCCAGTGGGTTCAGGTCAGGTGAACATCGAAGCCATTCTACGCAACCGCCATACCCGATGATTTGTTGCTGGAATGTGTCCCGAATGTGCTGTTGGACACTTGATACCTTGTGCGGAGGGGCACCGTCGTGTTGGAACCATACATTACGGAGGTCACAAAACGGCAAATCCTCTAGAAAATCGGATATTACGTCTTTCAGAAGTTCCAAGTATCGGGATCCCGTTAACATGCCCTTGTAAAATACCGGGCCAATCAGTCTGGTTTTGAAAATTCCGCACCAGACATTTATCGACCAGCGTACTTGATGTCGAACTTCGACAGCACATCTAGGATTATCCAGCGACCAGAAATGGATGTTCTTGTTATTGTACATAGTATTACGCGAAAAGCATGCCTCATCTGTCCATATGATGTCGGCAAGAAACGTTGGCTGGACCTCTAAGAGGTTGCCACGATAAGGGATGCTCTGGAGTGTGACGTTTTCTCGTTTCTTCCGCGTTGTGGCGTGTTACAATTTTGGGAGTTTCGAACCAAACAAATATGCATTTAACGCCTTCTATTTTTAACATTACTGTACGTAAAGTAACTTCTCTTACTAATTCGATGATGCTGATCAGCTTTGTAATTGACTTTATCCCATATATCTTACCGTTTTTGAGATAAGAACGCTAACTCCGAATTTTACCGCCAGGTGGCGCTGTAAGCCGTTTTCTTGCGTAGCGCATGGCAACTTTACTATACCTATACCCCACTTTTATGACTATAGCTCTTTCCGTTCAGAAATTATTGGGGTGAGACCTGACTTTAGCGGGCACACTGTATATTCCCGCAACTTTTTTCTCCACATCATTAGGCCCATCGGAATGCAACGTTAAAAATATATACAAATATCAGTTTGCCTAAAAAGTTATCATGCCTTATTTGTGTCTTGGTCTTCCATAATACCTACTCCAGCTGATCAACGTCTTATATTTTCAAAACAGCAGTGCAAAAAAGGCTCTATCCTTTTCTCACTTAAACAATGGGTTCTAAGGGAAAAGGTTGGAGAGTACTTTTCCGTTAACGTAGCCTCAATCGTCGCCAAGTTTGAATGTTTGTGCTACCCCGTTAACACCAGTATCCATTTCTATGGGTCGATCACGAGAGGTATTACTAATATAATAGCCCAGATCCTCCGGTAACGCTCTGACGTCACCAACAATAAAACTCGCGCCATGGCACTGCGAGACGTTAAACAGCATTATTTCATTGTTAGAGAACCTAAATTTCAGCAATTTTAAATTTAAAAGAGTAATTGTCGTTTTAATTTCAAATTTAATAGCTCTAAAATAGTGAAATAAAATTTTCTATCCATTGATATAAAATTTATCTCGCTATGATCAATAGTTCCCGAGAAATTTTAAATTATATTAATCCTATACTTCAAATTAATTTCCGTTTTTTAATATAAAGTAGTAAATTACGTCAGTGGTATATCATGCGTGCGATACAGTTTGGACGCCAATTTGTATCTGAATGCAATCGTGGCGGTGTTGTTTTCTTGCCAAGAATTAAATTAGCCACCAGTGACGTGAATCTACCATTCGTTCTCAACCGCCGCCAGTTCCCGTTAATTCCAGCTTACACGATGACTATCAACAAATCGCAGGGTCAAACTTTCGATCATGTTGGAATTTACCTCGATGAGCCTGTCTTTTCACATGGACAGCTCTATGTTGCACCTTCAAGGTCTAGGATTCCCAATCACGTTAAAATTTACACAAAGACATCTGAAGTACAAGGAAAATTATTAAACAACGAAAAATACTCCACACGGAATGTTGTTTACCAAGAGGTTTTTTGAATAGAGAAATATTTAAATAATATGTAAATAAAAAAAACATTTCCTGTCATAAAACATATGTTAATTTTATTTGTCTTCAATCAATATTAAACTTTTCTCTCGCATATATATCTATTTAAACACGTCAAATTTGAAGGGAAATCTCTCGAATGAAGAGGCAATTTGCACCCGTCAAACCATGACGGGTGATTTTCTAGTTGCTAAGATTTGACGAGTTATCGCTAAGATTTGGCAAATTTTCGTCTGGGACCCCGATAACGGAAAAGTAGCTCGGTTTTGATAACTGAGGTAGATGATAATGTGCAGAGACAAGGCGTAATTTGATGCTCACCACTGAATCATGGATTTCACTTAATTGTAAATTGTTAAAATTATCGGATGAATATGTACATCATGGTAGATAACTTCACAACCAAATTAAGTGCCCACCAAAATTCGCTTTGAAACGTTATTATCTGGAATTGGCTTTTCTCCAAATTTAATGTATTTTTTTATATTAATTCTTTCTATCTCTCAAGATCCTGACGCTCCAACACCTCAAAATCCTACCAGCGCCAATTTTGTTCACTGGTTGATGGAGAACATACCCGAAAATCTGGTGATCAACGGAGATACTGTTTACGCTTACTCCCCACCGAGTCCACCCGTTCGTTCTGGTAAGCTCGTTCACATGATAAGACAACAGTAGCGCTTTCAAGACGTGGACTAGAAATTCACACCCCATTCTTAATTTTCTTTTCTATTAGTAGGGGCCAATGGCGGACTGGGTCTGAAAATAGTGGTTGCCAGGAGTCAGTGAGGGCCCACACATATCTACAATCATAACATTAATATATATATAATTATATATATATACATATGTATATGTAATAATCTCACTTAATTTTACTTTAAATTCTAATATTATATATTTTAAAATCTTAGTACAATATTAATGTATTCTAAAGTCACTTTTCTTATACTCCAGTTTCGTTTTATTTTCCACGCTAGGGGTATGTTAAATCTCGCGTTTTGGCATATTTATTACTAAAAGAATATTTTAATCGCTTCCACGCGCCAGCTTAAATCGCGAAATCCACAACTTGTTGGCGCCATACTTTTTCCTAAAACACTTACGTAATTTACTAAAAATAGCTAATATTCCCTTCACTTTGAAGAAGTGTCTATATGTTAATCCATTATCTAAGAGAATGAAGGGATTTCCGTTCTCTTTTGACTTGAATCTTTCATACGAGATGTGCGCATATTCCGCCACTCTCCCATAATAAATAAAAACAGTTAATAACTCGGCTTGTTCCCTATTTGACGACTACAACAACGGAATCATTTTATGTATATATCTTATTATATATAAATATAATTTAAAATCAATAATCTATTCCTAATCTAAAGATATGTTAAAGATATTATTAATTAATTTAAGTATTACAGCGTGCTACACATCCACAAAATGTTTTTAAGCAAACTTAAAATAAAATGCAAACTATCTACCAATTTTAATGTTTTTAAAGAACACCTGTTACTGTTAAAGACTGACAACTGAAAAGTACAGAAATCCACTAGATTAAGAGCAAGTCAACAAGCGTTTCAGTTCGCTAGAATAATGGTTTCAGTAGTTTGATTATAAAAAATACAAAATTCTAATTTACAATTGATTTCAGACAAAGCGGTTAATAATTTTAAAACATTTTCTATTAATCAATCTCAATATTCTTTATTTATAGAATGGGACATTTTTTAAATTATAAAACAACAGGATGTAAAACTTCAAATAGGTTATTAGAAAAAATTACGAAGAGGAAAGGTTTCAGAAACTACCTTTCCTTTTTTTACTGCTAATTCCTTCAAAATATCTCTAGCTATATTTATAATTGCCGTATAAGTATAAGTTATAAAGTTTTAATAAACATAATTAAAAACATTATTTATTTAAGTTTAAGGTTAATTTATTCTACTAAAATTAGCTTTTCTTCAGTAAGCAAACTACTCGTAATTTCTATATAATACTCATCTTAAAAGACTTAATGGTACAGTAGAAAGAAATATGCAATGGTATCAAATGCATGTTTAATAAAAATAAATAATGATCAGATTTAAATCAACGTTTTCATCATTATTTTAATGATTGCGTAGAAAAGAGTTAAATCGTTTTATTTCAGACAATCAAAATTACTATAAGAGAGACAACAGTCTTCTCTGTGTTTAAAAAAAAATGCGTGGAAATTCAACTCACAGACTGAATTCCCATTAATTATTATTATGTACACGACATTCAAATGGAAGTATATACTCTTATTTCGCATCTGAACATTTGAAAAATCTTATTTTATTTTATCGTGAACATCCGCTAGTAATTTATATTTGCAAAACTTTCTTAGAAATATTAAAACAAATCATGTTTCTGTAATGCAACAAAAACATGTTTTTAATAATTTGTTAAAAACAATAATTAATTGATTTTAATTTTAATAAATTCGATTATATTCTTTGTAACACGCTGGTGCGGGGCCCTATTTGGAGTAATCGGTCCAATCGGCCGACTTTCAACTTAACAAAAATTAAATAACGTGGCGAATTTAAAGTTTGTTGATATAATCAAATTAAGACAATTAATAAGATAGACGAGTCGGTTGGTAGTCAAATGCGATTAGTGTTTAATATTACAAAAGCAATGTAAAAATAAAGAAATGATAATTTTAGCTTACCTCTCAAAAAAATTTTTTTCTTTCTTTTTCAACATACGCTACGTATGTCCTTACTTTCTTCCTACTAAAAGCAGAAATAACACTTTTCTCACCAATTATTTTCCATGAGACACAGACCAATAAGACAGGTCCCTTTTACTCTTCTAAACGCAAACGCATAAAGAAAAGCGTGAGTCATAAATGTCATTTGGTGTCTTGTGATTAGGGTGGGCACAATTTCTCCCACCCGCCCTAATTACAGTTTTAGGTAAGAAAACCTTTTTCTACAGGCGAGTTCCCTTGCTTGTGAGATTTATGACAGTAAAATGAAACTACAAAAAAAAGAAAGAAAAAACCACCTTATAGCCATCTCTCACAAGAACCGCAGTCTATCTGCACAAAGGGAGGCAATTCTTTCCGTCTCTCCGGGGGCTTCCGAAACCAGCAAAATATTTTAATGAGTTTTGCGACTCGAATTTTCACAGAAGAGATACCCTGTTTCAATGTCCCGAAGGTTTGCTGGTGAAACATCTGTAAATGATCGGAAGTTCAAAGGAAGTGGACAGAACGCCGTTCCTACCAGGGCTCTGGTTCCTACGGGCGGATATTCGACCACCCGCTGTTTGACTGGTCGAATTACGACGGCAGTAAATCCCTAAAAACGGGTGTCGAACTCCAAAACATGGACCTTGGAGGAAAGGGCTATTTTGTTTATGTGTTTGAGAGAAGGAGTTCTTCTTTGCTTCTCTGCCACACTTTCTGGGGGGCCCAAATTGTCTTCTGTTTAAGGGGCCCACTTGCCATCGGGCAAGCTGGCAACCTAGCCAGTCCGCCACTGGTAGGGGCATTTTTAAAGTTGGGGAAAATTGGGGAAAAAGCATGTGTGTCCCACTCATACAGGCACACGGTTGAAACGAAATTTCTATAGCACATTTTACTAACTATGAAATATGTTTAGAAGTCAATGCCATATTACTCTCCTCTATGCAATTTTTGACTCGTCTTCTTATTGTTTGTCGTGCATGCAATATGAAGAAAAGGTAAAAAATAACCAACTCTTTCTAGATATTTTTGGCATTTTTACAGGCTTTTAATTAACTTCGCGTTTGTAAAGATAGAATTTTGTAATGGAATTTTCACTCACTTCCTCATATTCTAGAATTCTGAAATCATGAACAGTTGAGTGTCTTATTTTAATATTTTCTGAACCTAATTGTCAATTAATCGGTTAATTTTAATTAAATTTTGATTCAACAATTGATAACAAATATGTAAATATAAGCGACTTCTCGCTCCTGGTCGTGGGTACAGTAATGGGGAGGGATTGAATCCTCCCTCCAGTGACAGTACTTACCTCCTACGGGAGGGGTCGGACCGTGGCCGGTGACGGCTACTAGGACTTCGGCCTCAGTACTTGAGCTATTGCAGCGATTGTCATTCAAGGTCCCTGAATGTCTAGGCAGGACAGGGATAGCACGGTTTTCGGTAATGTAAGTACGGTTCCAAAGTTTTTATGAGTAGAGTGCTTACTCAAGCGCCACCCTTTTCCGTGTGCAGTTCAAAATCTCGAAATCTGTTGTATGTAGTTTTCATATAGCTTCAAAAAGAGGTGAAAAGCTAACGAAGTCAAGAAAATATTCTTTACGTGTGTTGAAATGTTTCTTTATTAATTTTTTTTAATTCTCATTTAAGACTTTTTAGAAAGGTCTTCATGCTGTCAGTTCTCTAGCAGATGTATATTTTCCTCATGATCGTGAAAAAAGTTCTTAAAAATTTTTTTTAAATACAGTAGAAATTTTCACAAATAATCAAAAGAAAACTTATTATCTAAATTTAAATATTAGGAGAGGCAGAATTTTTTTCACCTCAAATAAGTTAACGATATGCAAACGGCAGTGGCAAATCATGACATTTTGCGTGAGATATTTGTTTTCAAAATTAATTAAATACGTCATAAATACGTTAAATTCTCTTGCAGATCCTCATAGGTACATTTTCCTGATTTACGAGCAACCTAACAGAGAAATGCTGAATGACGATTTTGGTACAGAACGAGCTGTCTTCAATCTGGGAGAGTTCGTGAAAGATCGGCATCTGAAAGGTCCAATCGCCGGGAATTTCTTTTTATCTTCGTCGTGAATGACATTTGGTGCAATTCATTGACCCATATCAAAATTTATGATACTCAAAAGATAATTTATGTCAAGACAGTTGATTAAATTACTTATTTTAGTACAGCAGTTCTTATTTCATAGGTAAAGTGGCGGAATTTTCATTAATAATCTTAATAAAGATCAAATATTTGTTGTAAATAAAATTATTTTGAATTATCGGGAGTTTTGGTATATGCTTATTTTCCTTGTGTACTTGTGTAAAATTCCAAAGCACAAATGACAATGGACAACGGAGTGGAACTTTCAGAGTTCCGCGAATTCAATGACCACGCACAGAATTAAATTAATTGTAAACAGAATTTCTAATTTTACGTAGGAAACAGAATAGGAAGAGTCTAAATTTTGCTTAGAGGGATGTTTCCTAATAGAAAGGAGTTTTGATGGAGAAAGAACATGGGAATCAAGAATTGCCAAAATTTTTAAAGGTTTTTTTAACTAGGAAAAAGAAAGGATCTGCACCACGAATGCTAAAAAGAAAGTGTTCTTTAAAGTGAAAAGAAGATGGACAGAATTGGTGCTAATTAAGAGTTCACGAATATGATCGCGACGTGCATAACACAGTGCGTTTTGGGAATATTTGAAAATAGTTTAGGGAGATTTTAAAGGTAGCTCATATTTGGAACGCAATTAAGTGTCGACACATCTCTTTTTAAACTATTGGAAAAGACCGAAAGAGCAATACAGGATGGGCCGATGCATATTTTTGAACTCCAAATAATAGGATGATAAGTAGGAATTTCCCGGAGAAGTTCGTTGTGGATCTGAGGTCTTTTTCAAAAAAATTTAGCCGAATCTTTGATTTGGTCCAAAATTGGTTTAATTTTTAAATCATTGCGCAAGGCCTTTCATATGGCATACCATGGAGCATTTACGATGCACATTAAGTGTTGATTTTGGAAAACTTACAATTTCCTTAGTCTCGTAATGTCTACTGATCTCCCAAACGGGAGGAGGGTCATAGGGTAAGGTTAATCTAATGATAATTTATAGAGTAAGAGCTTGTACTTGATCCTTATTTTGCTCTTACGAACCATGAGTTGACACAGGTGAATACCGATCGCTTGGGCTTTATTCATGGCTAATTTGATGTGGACATAAAAGGTTTATTTTGAATCTAGTAACAACCCCAGGTGCTTATATTCAGTGACCCAGGGGACAGGCTGGCCGAAACTTTGATTCTCCAGCCAACGAGCCAGAGCTTTAAATGGTAATAACTAATTTGTAACATTCAGACTACTAATCGTGGATTGAAATGCTTAGTAATAACTCCGTCATCGCCATCAAAAATTGCTAAGTGGCGATATAGAGTCTTAGGAATGTCGTCGACTTATAGGTTGAAAAAGTGTGGGCAAGAGGATCCCCCTATGGGGAGCCGCTCTGACAGGTGTAGGAGAGAGGATAGCGCGCAAATGTGTTTCTATGAATGTAGTTTTCATCACTTTCCATGCAAACGAATGACTTGTAATTCAAAGCTTGATTTTTAAAAATAAAATCTGAATGATGAACTTTTCTTAATTAGAAGCCAAAAGTTAATATGCTTTATTTGGCAAATTGTGAAAATCATGCAATGAAGTCGATTCAAGTGACTAGAGACATGAAAAATGATATTATGCTAATTGAAATCATATTATACTGAGCTGTGACACCATGTTCTTTTTCGCCGACAAAATGAAGAGTGGATTTCAAAATTAAATAGGGAAATGTACCATGATACTCTTTTGAAATGTACCATGTGAGCATGAATTGACTCCATTTTGAAGTTTATCCAGTCAATGAAGAGGCAGAAAAAGAGGCGAGGGGAGAATATTATGTATACGCTTGATCACAGGTTACAAGTGACATCCTTATGTGGAAGCATGTGAGAGAGTCAAGGGAAGGCAACTCCCGTTTTTGCTTTCTGGTTTACGAAGCACAGAAAGAGAAAGCAGTGTAATCATCAAAAAATTATTTGATGAATGTTCCCTTTTTAGATTTCTCTGCGTCCAATTAAATACATTTCTAATTATGTCATCTGGCTGTGTGCAAAAGCGATTACTAGAGAATGAAATTTGATACGCTGTCTTCACATAAAAATTGTAGGTTTCTTCCAAATCATGGACAAAATTTGCTAAGAGGAAGGCTGACTGCTTGACCATAAGTGTACATGTGAACTCGACAACTGAAAACGCAACGAGATAGACAGATTAAATTTGGTGCATTATTTTATTACTAGAATTGTAGATCTGTATCAAATTTTGGAAGAAATCCGCTAATGGACTGGTTGTCTATCTATTTGTCTATTCGTGCATATGTGAACGCGATAGCTCAAAAATGCAAAAGCTAGGCGGGTGAATTTTAGTATGTGATCTGAACATTAAACTTGTTGGTAGGTATAATTTTGCACTAAATCCGAAAGGGTAGGCTATCCGTTTGTTTCACAGCCCGTGCGTTTGTGAACAATATTATTCAAAAATATCACATGCAAGATAATTGAAATTTGGTGTGGGGTCTTGACATCCAAATTATAGATCTATATCTAATTTTGAACCCAATCGGTCAAAGAAAGAATTCAAGAATGTTTACTGGATTCTCTTCTTCTTGTGCAGCCAAACACAAAACATGCAGTATTATGCAAGTTTACAAGAAAGTCGAGAGGAGAACACTCCCCTGGTTTCATTTTGATCTCTCGTAAATCAACGTGAAAAATTCCTCTCACAGAAAACTAAGAAAAGCAGATATTAAGACATCTTAATCCGTGTAGGTTGAATATAATGATACCAGTTACTTGTAGTAATTTATTAAGTCGCAACCTGACTCAGTTTCACTCTATTAGCGCAAGATGCTCTACAATATTCATAAGATATCTTTACAATGTTCTGCGGCTTTCAGAATATCGCAGCGTATTGAAGATATATCTTAAATATCTTGTGCTATTAGGGCATCCGACTGTAGTAGAGTACAAAGCCGACACAAATAAGTTGTGCACCTTAACCGTGATCGGTAAGTCCTTACGTTTGTTACATCTACGGAAGCAATTCAAAAGTGCAATAATCTATAGACCAGATGCTCCAAACCTGTGTGGGGGTACGCGAAATCAAAGTTGATACTGGCGGAAACAAGAAAACATATGGAATTAATAAAGTTACAGAATTTTCCTTTCCCAAGTTAATACTTGCTGTTTAATAGCTATACCACTTGAGTAGTTGATTATTAAGGAGTGTAATTTTTAGCGAGCCTTATAAGTTAATGCGAAATTATTACAATCCTGATTTCATTTGTTTTGGCGCTGAGCTATTACTATTGTAAAAATGCAATTAAATGTAAAATAAAAAATAAGTTCTGCAAATGTTATTAATTCGAGTCATTTCACTCTTAAGCTTAACTGAACCCTTAACATTATTGATAAAAACCTATTTACATAGATGGTTAGTGAGGGATATGACAGCGAAAATATAAAGATTAATCAAGGGATGCGAGAGGGAATAAAGGTTGGGAACCCTTGATATAGACGGAGGAAATTTGGCATGCGATCCTTTCACCTAATTTAGATAGATTTTTTGTAGATTTTTATCGATTTTTGCACAAAATCGGTTCACGGGAATTCAGCTTGTCTGTTCATGTACGTGAAGACGCTAATTCAAAAACACAATCAGTTGGATGAATTTTGGCTTATAGTTTAATCGTCAGAATTACAGATATGGTTTATGTCCTGGCACCAAAACTGTAGATATGTATTTAATTTTGGACCCAATATGGGAAGAGATATAAAAGTTCCAAAATGCATACTAGGTTCTGTTCACTATACAGCGAAATTAGCCAGAAAACGCTCCGTATTGTGAAACTATACAAAAAAAATCAGATAATTTCAGTAATTTTCACAGAATATCTGTTGAATTTGGTAAAAGACAGATAATGCCAGAAAACGCAAGGTATCATAATGCAATCAAAATAATTTGGGAAGCTGCATTATTTAATAAAATTCGCATTTTCTTGCTAATAATCTTGCATGCATCGATTTTTTCATACTGCAAATATGGCGAAAGAATAGGGGTGCAATGGGGAGAGGAAATTATCTGTAACAAAAATGCATTTATTTTAACGTATTATAATCATGGCAAACTAAACGGTTAACACTGGGTATATAAACAAAATTTAAGTTTACTTTTCATTAGAGCCGCAAAGCAAAAAAGAAGTATATTTTTGTGGAAATATAAATGTTTCAAACAGTGCGGTAAAAGAATATCTTTCTGGCTGAATGAAAAGACAGTTGACTGAATCCAACTCACCAAAGCGTAGACGTTATTAAAATTTCCATAAAAATATGATTTCAGCTGTTAATATATTTTTAAGAACCTGAAGGTCTTCTATAAGCTTCCTTATGGTGTCGCGAAAATAAAAAAGGCGTGACATCTGCATTAATCTCACATCCTGCATTTTGATACATATTTTTGTTCTATTCATACTGCAAGATTATAAGCATCAATCCTGCAACCAAGCTGACCCTTTCATCTCTGAGTAATCGGATTCAAGATGACAATTTTTCGAATATTTTTAATTAGTATTACATTTATTGTCAGTTGCAGATGCCAGTGTGAATTATCCAAATTCCAAACGCACAAAATTGTTCCTGATGTTTTGACAAACATTCCGGAGAAACCACTCCAGGTATTTGTGTGACTTTAATAATTGATTCAGGTTTTATTTACTATCTAATTCTAATTTATAGTTTTTAAAGAAATGATAGAATTCGAAAAGGACTCAAAAAAAATCTTTGAAGTAAAGGAAAATTGTCAGTTAGACAACAAGGTGAATCTATAAAACCTTTTGTTTATCTATAAGTTTGATAGAATTTATTTAATTGCATTCTAATTATGAGAATCTCTTATGTTGATGCAAAAAACATAAATTTAAAATGTCTGTTGGTTTTCAATACTTTTCTCATATTGTTAAAATCTGAATTTCAGTAAAACAGTTCTTCACTTTGTGGTTGGAGATCACCGTTTTATGTTAAGTATCGTTGACGGGAAATGGTGGCGATGAAAAATATTATCAATTTTAACCCTCAACGATATTGTCTTAGAAGCCTCCAGACATTTCCCTTTTAATTTTAATCTATTTGTATCTCTGAAATAATTAATGGTAAACCTATCATTATCAATAAAATAATCATTTTCAAACATGATAGAAATATTTTCAAAGAAATTTTCCAACATGGGAATGTTGGATGGTTTAAAGTTAATAAAATAAAACTTGTGATTAGCCATGCCTATGTATATTATCTCCTTCTTTTATATGTATATTACCTTCTTCTTTTATATGTATATTATCTCCTTCTTTTATATGTATACTAGTTTAAACACCCGGCATTGCTTGAGATAAAAATATTTTCAAGTATAAGTACTTATAATATTTTAAGCTTAATAAAACAGTTTTTCGCAGGAGCGTCTTTCGGTTTTCATTCGTCCATTCCAGTGTTATCTGACCCCCGCGGCCAGCAGTTCAACCCCTCTCTTCCTTTTGTCTTCGGTCTTTGAATCAACTGTCACGAATCTAAGAATCCTTGATACTACATTTTTCTTCCTCGTCATTGCTACGGCGACATCAGAAGCTGCTTCACATCCTGGGTTTTATTACCACTATCCGAAGTACCTTTCTCCTTTCCTTTTTGAGTCTGTGTGCCTAATCGGAAGAACGCCGCAGAGAGATTCTACGCCTTCTATTTCTCCTTAGGTTTTCTCCTTTCGGTAATAACCGAACTTAATAACCTTGAATAAATTTACACGCTCATTGGGATCATTTAAAAATTTGCAAAAATTAAATAAAGCATCATATAGTGAGAGTAAATAACTAATCTCATTGGATTACTGCGCAAACAAATTGAAAGACGTGCACGCTGCGAAATAAAAGCGGAAACAAAAATTCTGCCGTTCTGTAAACATTCAAAGACAGCAATATTTTTATCATAACTTTAACAGACGCAGAAACATGACTGCTTTTATTGCATTGTAGCGAGACTTGAAAAGTTAAACTTTTCTCTTTTTTTGGGATGCTTATAAAATAAATAAATTAAGAACTTTAAGAAAAATCACTAACTGTAACTAACAATAAACTAAATAAAACAAATTTTCGGCGCAGCGTTTTCCGGTGTTCGGGACGCATGAAAACCAATCCCACTATAGGCATCAATGGTAATGTCTTTTACCTCGCCAAGTTGATCATTGTGCCCGCTAGGGTTTCCGTGTTTACTTTGATTGGCGCGAAATCGAGTTTTTTCTTCATCGTGTTTTGAAAACAATCCATCTTTATTTACAATTAACAACTATTAACAAATTATTTTCAACTTTAATTCTTGCTCATATTAAGCTCATTGGTACGTATTAGAATATTTTCTAACTTATGCATATTAGATTATTTACTTTAGCAAAGAATTATACACTATATACTTATTTCATGTTTAGTTTTAAAAATGCATTCATATTCAATGACACTCAAGAAGGAATTCGTTCTACTTTAAGTCACACACACAAAAAAAAAACTACAAAGTAAAAACGTTTACATCCTTATAACAGATAGCATCTCTCGGTCGTCGAAATATCAAAACTTTACAAAGCATTTCTCGCCAAAAAAGGGAAATATCGCCAAATATTGGCATCGAAAACACTCCCCATAGGCGCCTATAGTGGGATTGGTTTTTATGCGTTCGGGACTCAAAAACATTTAATGATCTTATACACTTATTAGGAGCATTTAAAATCGATTAAAATTAAACACGAAACATCGCATTGTAATCAAACTAACGTCATTGGATTATTGCACGTGCACAGTAAAAGTTGTATATGCTTAAAAATAAGAACTGAACTAAGAATATTGACTTGTAGTTAATGTTCAAATAAAGCAATATTTTCTTAATCACGCAGCACGTGTGTTTCTGCCTCTGTTAATGAAACACGTGAATGTAGAATAAACAATAAATTGGTCTGAACTTAATATTATAAGAATATAAAGTATTATTAAATATTGAGTTAAAATATATTTTTAAACGTTCATAACAATCAGAGAAAACACATTATCCCAATGGAATTAATATCATTAAAAAGCTAATTTTCTGCTCTTTAAGATGGCGTAAAAATTATTTTCTTGCAATAAATATTTCAGAAGTTAGTAGCAAAAACCGTCTATGCATTAGGCTTATCAGCGGCTAATTTTCGTTAGTTAATTAAATATCTTAAGAACTAATTAATTCTGAAAGTTTAAAATAGCACCGTTGACCTAGAAATGTGCCCTAGAATGCCGTGTGCAAATTTCATGTCGTACCGTTCACCGTTTAGGAGGAGTTCTTGTGACCGACCGACAGATACATGTATTTTCTGCTTTATATTATAGATTATCTCCTTCTTTCCATCTGTATATTATTCCTATTGACCTTGAGAATATGCTGTAAGATTTTTTGGAACGCCATGACGGATTAATCACTATCATTATTGAATAATTTGTTCTGCTTAATTTTGAGTCATTTTTCAACCTCTTTAATATATGAAATTCATAAATTTACAGTTAAAAGCATACACATAGTGTAATACATTTTTATTGTTTTAATGTTATTAGGAAAAGGTTTAGTCTTTGAAAGTTGTAACATTGATTAACCTATGCTGCCTATGCCTGTCCCAGGTTCGAAACCCCTTTTCCAACTGAAGATACGTCATATATTATTAAATTATAACTTCTGGTAGATGTTCGGGGAATTTTGATATACAATGGCGAATTTTTGCCTTGATATTGTAACTGAAATTTACTTGACTTTTACTGAAATCTTACGAGTCATCAAAACTGTTTCTAAAATCGAAAGTAGATGTGGATATCATTTATTCTATTATCAGTTTTGCAAAAAACGTTAAAATCATTTCTTTAACACCAGAAACTTACTTAAATAATTTCTTTGAACATTCTCTCTCAAATGAAGAGTTCTTAATAATGCAAAGCATTAACTAACCTCTTTCCTCGTTTCAAAATTAAAAGTTACGTAAATGTTAGCTACAATTATTCAGTGCATTCGTTCAAAACATCTCTTTATTCAACTTCCAAAAAAATCTCCCTAAATTTCTCTACTTCTAGTTCAAACATATAGTATGATGATGCGTTAGGTTTGATTCGTCTGTCTTTGTCTGACTTGATTGCATCAATCGCAGTGGCGTAGGGCCCAGTGCAAGAGACGCCCTGGGTATAATATAATTGTTTCGCCCACAGCCATCATCAGTGGTTTAGCAAGGGTAAATGGCGCCCGGGGCATGGCGTTATTTTTCTGCTCCCCCCTCAACGTATTTTACTCAAAAAACTGACATAAACGATATTAGTGTCTTGACTCCATGACGACCCCTAAAAATGGCACCCGGTGCATTTACACCTCCCCCCCCCTTGCGCCCGGGTGGCTAAGCCACTGATCAATCGTTGCCTTCCCCGCATAAAGATTTTTACATCACACAATTTGCAGAAACAATGTCAATCTAAAAGCATAATCATATAAATAAAAGTAACCACGTGCCAAATTCTGCAAAGGACAGCCTTGTAGAGCATTGCATTTTGTGTTTAACGTAATTTACCGAAAGTAAAAACATTACATTGAAAACAGCATGCTGTTGTAATATTATTATCAAGCGATAATACAAGCACATCAGGAAATAGTGATGGTTAAAAAAATTAGGGATGGGTGTATCGATTATTTCTAAAACAAAACACAAAATGAACTCCTAGTTGAAAATAACTAGCAGTTAAAGGAACTTTTTTAAGAAGATTTTTTTAAGATCATTGATAGTGCTATTCATTTTCACAGCGATCCGATTTATTATAACTTCTTTTACTTTCTCGTATACGAAGTATACAAAGAGAAAGTATTGTAAATTCGAACTCGAGAATTTGACGAATCTATACGTTTTAGACCTCCCTGAGTCCTAAAAACACAATTTTGGAATCATGTCTGTCTGTCTGTCTCACTTCATAACTTTTGATTAAACAACATGATGAAAATCTTGACATATTCATAGTGGCGGATTGGCGAGGTTGAAAGCTTGCCCAATGGCAAGTGGGCCTCCTTAAACAGAAGACAATTTGAACCCCAGGAAGTATGGGAGAGAAAAAAAGAACTCTTTCTCTCTAGTGAGCTTTTCTAAAACAAATAAATAAATTAGCCCTGTACCCAAGGCCCATGTTTTAGCATTGCACACCCGTTTTTGGGGATTTACTGCAGACGTAATTCGACCAGCCGAACAGCGGGTGGTAGAATACCGACCCAAAACGTATACGCAATCTACAACTGCTCATAGGAACTGTACTGAGGTTCCCGTCCACTTCCTTTAATCTTCTGATCATTTGCAGATGTTTCTCCAGAATTTTGTAGCCATCCTACAAGCCCTCAGCCATTCGAACAGGGATCTCTTCTGTGCAAAGTCGAACCGCAATCCTCATTAAGATTTTTTGTTGGTTTCGGAAGGCTCGAAAGGACGGAAGGAATTGCATCCCTTTGTGCAGAAAGGGTGCGTTTCTTGTGAGAGATGGCTATTAGAGGTGCTTTTTTCTTTCTTTTTTGTAGTTTCATTTTACTATCATAAATCTGATAAATAAGGGAAGTGGCCTGTAAGAAAAGGTTACTTTGGCTAAAACTGTAACTTTGGGAGAAATTTTGCCCATTGAAGGCACCAAATGGCCTTGGCGTTTATTCGCAATATTTTCAAAAAATACTATCTAAAAAAATGATTTTTGAATTATTTATAACTCAAAAATATCTTTTTAATACTATATATATACTAGCAGTACGCGCACGGCGTTGCCCGTGGAATCGGGACTTCAACAAAATAAAAAAAGCCCACATACAATTACATAAATGAAAGTTTTAAAAACGAAATCAAAACAGAAATATATATATTATTGAGTTGGTCCACCTCTTTTTCCTCTCGACCGAGTACCGTTAAAACAAAACAATGTTAAAAAATTACAATCTGATATTTATTACACCGCAAGCAAAGTATGAAAGGCAAAGAAATAAGTTAAGACGCGCTTAAAAATAATAATCAAAGTCATCGAGTAAATAAATCATCTACTCGCAGAATACGAAAGTAATGACGTCACCCTGGCCCGTCAGCCGATGAAATTGCCCGCAGCGTTCCTGAGAGCTGTCGCGGGCGGAAGCTTCCCTAGAGGAAAAATATCGTTCAACTACCAGGAAAAAATTAATTTTAAAAAAACGAAAAAAGATATTTTAGCCATTCTTGTTTTAAATCCGACAGAATCGTTGCAGTTATAAGCTGAAAAATTTTCAAAATGATATCTTTATTAGAACATCGGATGCAAGAGTTTTAAGGATTCTAGAAAATTTTATTTTTGAAAAGTGACTATTTTTAAAAAATTCCCAAAATTCCATGTACGCCACTTCATTCCCAATTGTACGCCACTGCATATTCATAAAGTACAACTTAAAAGGTTTTTACTTTCTCCTATACGAGGTATACAAAGAGAAAGTATTGAAATCGTCAAAATATTCGAACTCGAAATTTCGATGATTCTCTACATTTTAGACTTCCATGAGTCCGAAAAGCACAATTTTGGAATTATGTCTGTCTGTATGTGTGTCCGTAAACACGATAACTCGAAAACTATTAGAGCTAGAGGGATAAAATTTGGTATGTGACCTTTAAACATAATTTGTAGATTTCGATCAAATTTTGGACAAAATCCGACCCGCGGGAAGTCTGTCTGTCCGTCTACATGTGAAGACAATAACTCAGAAACTTAAATAGCTAGTTAGATAGAATTTGGTACACAGTTTTATCGTCAGGAATGTAGGTCCATATAAAACTTTGGACCAAATCCGTCAAATGGTTGACTGTCTGTCGGTCTGTATAATCGCATGCTTGTAAACACTATAACTCTTAAATGCAATGACTTAGATAAATGAAATTTGGTATGTGGTCTTCTAAAATTAATTGTAGATTTGTGTACAATTTTTGTTTCAATCGGTTAAAAAAAAGGCGTTCAAATTGCATTTTCGCTGTCTTCACCATTCTACGATGCAAAAAAAAGGCTCGACAGATAGGCGATTTTCTTTACCGTTCTACGTTCTGTCTTGGCTCACTGCCAAATTCTACCCTCGCACTTTCGTCTTTGGTGCTCGCTGAAGGAAATTAGTGGCGTTATATGCGTACAGAAAATTTACAATTTTTATTCGCTCGAGGGTGCGGGGAAATGACACCTTTGTTAAGGGCGATAAGAGAAAGTTTAGGGGATACCACTCCTGCTGTTTTTTCCCTGTTTCTCTGACTCGACAGTGGCGTAGCGATCGAGGGGGGGGGCAAGGTACCACGGGGACAAAACATCAGTGCTTTTATGTCACTTTTAAAGTGAAATATCAGGTGGAAGCGAAAAAATCATATTACGGCTCTGACACCAATTACCCTTTCTACGCCACTGTGACTTAAAAGAATATAAGTTTCTGAAAAATTCTATACCTCCACTCTTCTATTTTAATTTATTCTACAAATGGCTGATTATGTATAGTTCTGCATCCCCCCCTTACACTGTAACTATAAAGTATTGAATTTCAGTAGATAATAATTCTAGCAAAATAACGATTTTACCCACATCTATTTAAAAAATGAGTTTCTTTTCGAAATAGAAAACTGCTGATTTTTTTTTTTTTTTTTTGCAGGAAGAAATTATTAGACTGTAATAAAATCGTACTATCTAGTAAAAGAGACCTAATATTAAAATAATATTCATATTTTTCATTTCTTGCATTTTTAAGGTAACCTTTTTCAATAAATCCTTCGAGTGCGGGACTAATACTGGGTACTTCATGGCAGTAATGCCTCCAACATTGTAGTACGACGCAGATGCTAAAAATGTATATGCTGTCATTATGTTAGGTAAGTGTTGTAAGTTCTTGTTGTTTTAAAGATTTTTTAAGTTATTTTTTGTGTTCTTTTGCTATTTTAATTCATTAAAAGTTAATCATTCCCTGTAAATCTTGAAAACTTCAATACATGATTCCCAAAGGCTGGCCACCCATTTCTGTTGCTTGCTGCAGAAGACGCGATAATAGAAATCAATTCAACTATAAAAATCCTGCTCTATCCCTAGGATATAAGGCTTTATTCCGTCGGCTGCTATATTATGGTAAATTTCCTTTCCGCTTGCTAAGGAGATACGTTTATTCCTCAGTTATATCAATCTAGCATTTTCTCCTTCTGAATTTTCAACAGAGTCTGCCATTGCTGATTTCGTATTAAGAAACCAGTTATAGAAGGGTGGATCACGCATTTATATGCACATAAAATTATAGTTACAGCAGGTCTTCAGTTGTGGAACTAAAATTATACTAAAAGTAGTCGACTACTACGCTACTCCGCTATTTCTCCCGATCGCAACAGTTAGTCGACCTAAATCTTCTGCAATATAAGTGACTGTTCATGTTGGCTACATGCAATCTCTCTTCCACCAAAGGTAACCAGTCGATCGCATGAGATACGGGAGCTTTGTCTATACCATCTTTAACGCATGTAAAGAGCCATTATCACCTCTTTCCAAAGAAATATATGATCAAGGAATTATATGCCACATATGTCCCTTCAAACAAAATGACCATAAAAGTTACCATATACAAATGTCATGTTTCCTTGCCGGATTTTCCCTTTGGGGAGAACCGCCATGTTTTTGACGTATGGCTTCTCTATTTTATGTATGTGCAAGCAAGTTAAAAGTAAATCAGTATAATAAAACAATCTCGTCAGTAATTAGTAAAAACTTGATTATAAAATTTAGCTGAAGATTGCAAATAGAAATAATTAATCATTAATAGCTTCATTGAAAAGGCAACTACTTCAATCACTTTTCCCTCTCTTCTTCAACAGATGCAGATGTGGCTTTTCCAGATTTGAACATTAGCATTCCGTTTCTTCACTGGCTTGTTGTTAACATTCCCGGAAGCAAACTCCTCCTCTATTCTTCGGTAAGATATTTCTGAAAAACAAAAGAGAGTATATTTTTAAATTATGTAATGCTCTTTTTTTATAGCGATGAAGAGAGTGATGAGTAAAGTGTGATTAATACTTATATCGCTGTAAAATAGAATCTATTGGGTAGAGAAAAAATGTTTTATTTTTCTTTTTCAATAGATACATGCATGTGTTGAATCATATCTACTTAAATTCATAATAAACCATAAATTCATTTTGTAACTTGATAAATACCAATGCATGCTTGCTTCAGAAAATGGAACCACACAGTTAATTCAAAAATTATGTCTAGAGCCCCGATCTCTAAATGAAGAAGGAAAAAAAGAGCTTTATCATCATATTTTACTCTATTTCTTTCTGAAAAAATAAGATTGTGTAGGTTCATGAGAAGTCAAATAATATGCGAGGTGTAAATTCTTTAAAATTACGACAGTGTTATAATTGTAGGCTAAAATTTGGTCAGGATATTTTGAGCCAGAAAGAGCACACCATTTAAGAGGTTGAGGACTAAGTAAAAAGACTGATCTATTAAAGTCGGCATCTATATTATTTAAAACGCTTATGCGTAGCACAAAAAGGACCTTTATTTCTTTCTCTCAGTTGGCAACAATCAGTTTGTTTACCAATCTCAACCCTTGCGCCGAGAGGGGGTTGGCGAGCTTTAGCGAGCAGGGGGCAGAGCCCCCTAGTTTAATGATAAAATGGACAAGCGCGACATTAACAATAGACGAGTTAGCGCGCTGGTCTGGAAAACGATTAAACTGCTGCTAAGAATACGACTCGCAGAACACTCGTTCGTTTGTTCGCTGTTTTCAACACTGTTGGCCTTAAATGAACGATTAGAGGCCGTTAAGCACATTTACCGTGAATCTTCTTTCCCTCAGCTCAATAAGCATTCAGACGTAGATCGACTCTCAGGCTGAACATTTTGTAGCAATTGTAAAGCGCTGAATAAAGCATCAGTTATATGGAGTCGAAGGTCCTGCAGCGTTGTCGGAAGGGTCTCTTTGAAGTAGCCTCAAATCAAAGGACGAAGTGCATTTGTGTAAAACCTAATTTATGTTTAGGCTACTCTACTCTAACCACCAAAGATTTATTGCGGAAGGGCGTAATACTGATCACTGGAAAAATTTTTCAGTGACCACGAGATTTGACTCAATGCACATTAGGAACTCTCTCTTTTACCTGCTGGAAAGATATAACGTTCTATACTTATTTGCATATCACATAAATTTCGGTTAAACGACCGATTCGCATATCCCACTCCGGTTAAATTGAGTTAGTAAGCGTTTTGCGGCTCAAAGGCCATATTTGTCAAGCTGCTACCCTGCACACATTTTAGGGTATATTCAGAACAGCGGAGGCCTAGCAGACAAATACCCAAGTCATTTCAGTGAAAATCTAATCTGCACTCCAATGAGCACAGCAGGATAAAACCACTGTCCTGTTCATTGCACCATCAAAACAGCCCTAACGAAACCGATGTGTTCTTTCTGACACGTTCTGTGGCGTAACAATGTACAAAAATTGTAAAATAAAGAGTGTTTTACTCATTCGATTGTTAGCATTCATGTGCACTAGTTGTTGTTTAGTTCTATATCTATGCTGCTCTATAGATTTGTCTTTAACTCACTCTCGCACCCGATATAGTTTTCGAGATTGGCATTGTAACTCCTGACTTTGACTCTAGGAGGCTGTGTAAAGACTTCCATCTTTCCATCTTATAGCGTTTTGTCATTTTACTATATCTTGATACCACTTTTAATATGATAACTGTCGGCGTTGAAAAATTAAAGTGATGTATAAAGGACTTAATTGGGTATCCGGTCTCATTTTGATTGTATTCGCAGAAATGTTTTTTTCCTTTAGTAAACTGACAGCTGTTATAGGAAAAAATATATAGAAAAACTTTCATTAAATTTGCAAGATATATATGGTTTATTTTGCTCTAGGTAAAGCTAATTATTTATCTTGTGTGTGGAATTAGTACACTATAAATCAAATTTGAAGGACCAGACAAACTCAAATTATGTGAAAGCTTGGGCACTAGAACACCTGTTCAGATGCTAGCCCCGTTTTACTGTTCAGAAATTACTAGATCCATCCCAAACAGTTCTCAAAATAGCACACTAAATTATCAAAATTCCAATCAATATCTGACTCATAATTCTATTATAATTGTGATCTATATAAAAGATTCTGAAACTATATGTCCAGACACTATTTCGTGTCGAGTTTAAAATTTTTGACAAGCGAAAGCAGACACTGAGAGTGATTCTATCAGAAAATAGGCAAAAAATTACTCAGAAAGTCTTCTCAATTTCAGTTATTTCATAAAAATTTACCAAATAAATGTTGTCAAGTATTCCTGTTTGTTCAGCATTAAATAAGGCTTATTATTGACTTATCTTTTCTTTATTTTTTTTATGTATGTATTTGGAATCATGAACAAAGTTTTGTGCCAAGATGAGATCACGAAATTATTTTGCAACTGAAAGTGGTCCACGAGAGTAAAATGTTTAAGAAGCCATGTTAAATTATAATGTTTCTAATCGCTTATGCTACTAATATGTAAAAATAACTAACATATTTCTTTTATTTTTTTAAGGTCCACACAGATACATCATACTAGTTTTTCAGCAACGGGAAGAGATAGATCCTAGTGGAGGATCTCCTATGCGCTTGCATTTTGATGTAAATGCTTATGCTAAGTCTCACAATCTTCAAGGACCGATTTACGGATATTTTTCCTTGTTGGAAATTCACTAAAACCATTTTGGAAGAAAGTACTCTCTTAATTCGGTTTGTAAACTATAATTATACCGGAATTCCGACAACAAAACGCTTTCTTTAACCTTTTTACATACAAAAGCAAGAATGGGCGTTAAAATATTATCTTTCTCTTTTGAAAATGTAACTGAACTGTAAATGACACTGAAAACATTATTATGTTTTTGCATTGATTACTGTTTTCCAATTTATATATGTACTTTAATAAATCATTTTCCAATAATTCTATTGTCATTTGTTCTGGACTTAAATGCAATTACTTGTAACGGGCGGAAAAACTAAAACATAAATTCTAGGAGGCTATGAACTTTGCCGCAAAAATTTAAGAGGGAATCATTGCAACTTAAGAAATTTAAGTCAAATGTTGCAATGTAACTAACGTATTCCGTTTAGCTTGAGCTTGTCTTTTCTCAAGCTTTTCTTTATTCTATCCCATTACCTATTGCGAAGGCATATTTAACATGTGCACCGCACTCCGGTTCATAATGCAATGACATCTGGAACAACAAAAAAGACAAAATCAAACAAATTTTGCAAATTAACGATTTTTTGATGGAATTAACCAAAAGAAATCTTATGCATACCGTTGAATTTGTTATTTCTTTCTGTTTTCAATAATATCGTCGCTTAAAAAGCAACACCACCTATCTCAATTTTTTTTTAATTTCAAAGAGGAAGAAACAACTCAATTTTTCGCAACCAATAATGGATATTTCTGAATTTTTTTTCACATCTAGTAGGAAAATGCAGTCTCGTGTGGATATCAGACGTTAAAAAAATTTAGAAATATTCATTATTGTTTGCGAAAAATTATATATATATATATATCATTTTTAAGTGTGAAAGATGAGAAAATTAAAGAAGGAGGAATGAAATTGTTAAAATAATGGCTCAAGGCGATAAAAGCCAGAATTTTTTATACGATATATGGTAAGATGAATTTTTCATCAAAACAAAATCTTTTAATCGGGAAATTCCATTTTTTATGGCCAGATCTTAATCCTATTTTGAATAACGCGTTAATGGAGTCAATTCATATAGCATCGCATACACATGACAAGCAGGAAGCACATGTCTTGCAAACACGTAACTAAACGTTGTAGTATAAAATACACAAAGCATGCGCCTAGTATCTAACGTCTAACGCTAAGCTAGGATTTTGTGTTTGTTTATATTTTGCGCTATCTTTTTGAAAAGAAAAAGTTATTGTGTAAATTTTGGCTGGTATTATGGAAATGGAAAAATCTACTGCCATAGGAAAATATTTTTCAAATTTCCACCTAACAATCATGTGTTATTAAAAGGATTGACTTTGAGCATTGATGATAAATGATAAAATCATCATTAATGTACTTCATCAACTTTTTCATCGATTGATTCTCGAGACTGAAACTATTTTAACAAGCTTTGGGCTTTTTCTTAATGAAACTGTGTCATGTCCATTAAGCATCACAAATCATTTTAGCAGCTTCTGCCACTTTCATTCCTTTCTGTTAACAATGTAACAAAATATATGGAATTTCCTCCTTTTTTTCAAGCGCAAATTACTTTTCAATTAATGAACAAATTTCGCAACATATTCTTTAAAATTGCTCTATAGAATTACAGTCTTCAAATAGCATTTGATTTTGCCCAATGGTGCAAGAATTAACAGAGATTCACTACCAAGCATCTATATGTCATCAAAATAATTAAAAACCTTTTCTTCAACAATCATCCTCATAGTATAAAGCCAGTTATTTTTTATAGAATTATTTTCATCATAAAATCAAAGTCGAGGAAAGATTCAGAACAGTCATGTTTTTCTTTGAATGCCATTACACGAATATTAAAGAATGCTGAAAATAACTGATGATTTAAGGAAGAATGCGTTTACATAATTTTGAAACGATTCGGATATTAAATTTTTAAAAATAATGAGAAGGAAACAAGGAAAAATTCTACAACACATAAATTATGTTAGAAATAAAAATTCGTCTGCAATTAATAAAAAGTATCTTCGGTAAAATGGCATAGAAAAAGAATCTTTAGCTGAGAAGATACAAGCTATTTATTGTTTCTGAAAAGAAATACTCGCATTCAGCAAGCATAAATAATGTTGCAAAAATTTAGTTCTCAATCTTCTAAGAATTGAATAAATGATATTAATTTAAAGCGAAAAAAAGTGTAAGGCTTTGTTATTAACGTGGCAAAATACAAAATAGGACACCGAAGAAAGGTATTACGTTTTCTAATATTTTAAAAGATTTTTAAAAAAGAACTAAAACAATAAAGAACTGAAGATAAGTTTTTAATATGATTACATCGTGTTTAAATAAAATAAGTAGGATTTTACTTAAGAAAAATGGAAAATGTACACTTGGTCATTTCTTTATTAGACTTTTAGATAGATTCCTTACAGGAATTCTATTTATCGTTATGTAGTATACGACATAGCAAAGTCATGACACGACTTCGGGGAAATTGATGCAATATTTCTCCAATCATACTCCCTGGAACCCAGAACAACCTTTCATTTAAAAGTGTATATAGTACAACGGTTTGCCCTTGTTATCCAGTGAATACGATAGCTAGAACCGGTGAGTAACATACTGTAGAAAAGTTGAAAATCTCTGCAGAGTTTATAGATGAGCCATCGGCTCAAAGGGTGTGGACATGGCGCGAGGGGTTGACGTTTTTGTTTCCTATTAACTTCCTCGCTATTGAAGATAGAAAGATAATTCAAATTAGGCGAATTATCGCTTCATCATAAGGAACAACATATGTACTGAAATTTTGCGATAGCTGTAACTAACTGTTTCGGAGATATAGGCTGAAAAGTGATTTTCAACGCTTAACTTCGACTGCTTTTTTTACTAAGCTTGTGACACCTTATTTGAAGGCTCTCTTCGTTGCATTCTCTGACACCCTCTTTCATCTACATAGTTGCAACCCTTATGAAATCAGAGATCAAAATGGAGGAAGGAAGTGAAATATCTCTCTGCCCTCACCTTCCGGCTTTCCAACAATTTTTTTCGCAGGTTGTTATGTATAAAAATCATTTAACTGTGCAGAAATGGATGAGTATTCTGAAAATTAGAACAAAGCTTCATTTTTGTACTAACATTACAAGCTAAGGTATAATAATCATCACAAAAATAATTTATTGAATCAATTAATGACTTAAATGACACAAGAGAGGAATAGAAAATGCATTTTAAAGAGCAGTGGAAATTTCCTCGAAATATGTGGGACAATTTTTAACATATCTTGGAAAATTAAAGGCAAATGAAAAGGTGAAGAATTCATTTTCTAGAAGCTGTATGATTTTCTAAAGAATGAAGAGATAGGAACGGTCGACTGAAGAGAGTTAGTTTCATTGCATTATACTTTTGTTTCTCTGGCTCTGGTTTAAACATTATTTTTGTAAATCAAATCTTTTCGCAAATGCTAAAAATAAATACTGAATACTATTGACTTGTGTTAAGTTATTTTGGTAGAAAAATTTAATATTTATCTTTCCTACTCCAAACAAGAACAATACCTTTATTATTCTTTTTTCTTTTTTCTTCTATCACTTTTATTAGGCAAGTGTCACAGAAGGATAGATTACCTTCCTTGCAGCTTTCATGAGCAAAGGACACTCACCACTAGAAAAGCAGGTGTAGAGAGCAGATGTATAAGCAGTAATGCCGTCAAAAATAATAAAATGCTCTGCACAGTTTTATGCTTGGCAGGTGATAGCCCATTTTTACCATTTTTGAAGACAAGTTAACGACAATGAGACACATAAAAATACTCTTAACTTGATTTGTTATAAGAAATGCTTTGACAACTTTTCTGCGTATTATATTTCTGATTATCTTATACAGCGGCAACTCCTATATTGTAATCGTGATGATGCTGTAACCTATCCTGCATTGCGAAGTGTTCCCTTTTGTCAAACCTTGAATTTTGTTTTTTCTAAATAACTTTGACTAATTTATTTATTAGTAAATAAAAAATAATAATTATATTTTGTTAGAAAGAAATTGTAACCAAGCAATTACTAATTTTTAATCAATTTTATTAGAAATTAAACTAAATATAAAGGTTTCCTATTATTTATCTTGTATTCCTTACTCTCATTTTTAAAACTTTACTAAACTGCTTCTGAACAATAAAAAAAATCATGAAACAGTAAAGCAAAAATAAATGCACATGTAGTTAGGGATATTCCATTTGTTTAAGAAAAAATTTAACAGTACAATATTTGTAATTAGTTAAATAATTTTTATTTATCAATAATTATCCTTCATTTTGTATTTATATTCAAATTTCAAGCGCTCGAAAAAAAATTTATAACGGGAAAACATTTAAAACCCTACTTCTACGTTCTCTAGAAGGGAAGGAGGTGCTGTATTTCCGACAGTTCCTGCTCGCCTTTGCAAACTCCGCAGCGAAACGAATGCTCCTTGCGTGTGCTCAGCGGCAGAAATCTATACTGCTCGGAATCGTAGTATTCTTTAAAAAGTTTTGCCTCTCTACGAAGAGAAGCGTACCGTTTTGGTCTGCTTTCCTCCTCTGAAAACTTTAAAAGGAATGCTATTATATTGTTGATGGATTTAGATACCGCGCATAAAATTAAATAACTTAGTGATTATGTTTATAAACTGAAAAAGTTGGGGGTGCTGCAGTTCCACCTTGCCTATGCGATCTTAATTTTATTTCGCCTTCAAAGTTCAAGAAGCTGTGAATATTAGGGGCAGTCATTTTTATTTTCTCGTATACTAAGTTTATATAGAGATTATAATGTAGGGTAGATCGGGGCTAGTTGGGCCGTTTTTCCTTCTTAGAATTTTTTAAAAAGCTAACTCCAAATTTTTAAAAAATTTTCAAGCTGACACTGTTAGTGAATCTTCAGAAATAATTCGCCATAGTAAAATTTGAATATATTAACCAGCACTATTAATTTAAAACCTCAAACTGACACCAAGTCGCTTGGCCCAACCTGCCCCGACTGCTGGGTACGTTGAGCCACTACTAACATGAAGCGACTATCACAAAACATTCTTTTATATTATTATACTTTATTAATTTAAGTAACGTAGTTGTGTTTCTCTCCACATTATGTGCATTACAAATTTTGGGCATTTCTATTCAATAGAAACTGAGATACAGCTTATACTGCCATCGCCAAATAGTATTGTGTAATTATAATCAAAATTGAGTCCGCGTGGTTTTTCATAGCAAGTATCTTGCGTAATAAAACTGGTTCAATTCCATCTCACATATCCAGAGATATTTCCATAAAGCACATCCTGATAAACCCTGTATAGCAGCGCGGGCCAACGTGCCCAATGCGAAATGGACCAACTAGCCCCATATCGCCATTTTTGTTTTTCGTGAATGTAGGGATTTATTCTGAAAGCATTTCGATAAGCAAACAAGCTGTAAAGTAACAATGAAGAATTATCTTTCTGAATATAATTTGTAAAAATGGAAATTATAATTTATAAGCAAAGTAAAAAACGATTATTCATAAGTGAAGAAATTTACTTAACTTAGCAAAAATTGGAAAATTCTGGCTGGTTCTTTAATGAATGCTACTTCTTCAATAACGCTGACGTGGAAGAAGGAAGGCGGGATAAAACACACTTATTTGGGTTGGTTTAGTTACATTAACGTCCCGTTTTGAAGCAACACGAGGGCTGTTTTAGGACGGACCTCGTAATTTCGAACCGCGGTCAGATGACGAGGACGACACCTGAGCTGGCATCCCCCTCTCCAGGCTTTCACGCCACACCCACTACGTATGATTTACGTTTGGCCACTACGCATGATTTAGCATGCAACAGGCCCCATGCACGGCGGGTCTTCAGTGGAATCGTGTTTCGAGCCTGGAGCCCTTCGGTCCCAAAGCTGAGACCTTACCACTAGGCCACCGCGGCCTCCACACATTTATCTGTGTGTGGCAGCGTTAAATACCAGAAAGTATTGGAAAAATATCGTGATTGGCCCAACGTGCCCCTATAACCAACTAGCCCCGATCTATCCTAATTGTCAAAAATTATGCCTTAAAATTTTGATGGATTTCTAGGCTTTATCCCTTGTTGAGTCCGAAAAAAATCATTTTTAGTCCTCTCAAATGTTCGCTTTCCACTTAAAAAAATCGTTAAGATGTTTACTAATAAATTTTCCGAAGAAGCCCGACAAATCAATGATTTTCTAGAAATTTCGTGCTTTTGATGCAATGGAGTAAATTTGCGAGACACCATAAACACATGACAAATGTAACTGCGCATGTCATTTAGCGTCTAATTGCTAGTTGTTTTCCGCGGTTTTATGTTTTCTCATTTTTCTTTTCTCCCGCAAGATGAGCCGATAATTACCGAAATTAAACTCGGGCGGCGGATTTGACGCGTGTCATATGAACTTGAATTAATTCCGTATAGACATCAAATGAATTTTGCATCCACCTTTTCCCTTCCAAGCATTTGAAGTGATTTAATTAGATATTAATACAAGTTATTTACGGGCCTGACTAGACATTATTGCAAGTTTTTTTTTTGTACAATTTTTAACAATGTTTTCTACTGTTAAATGCAAACCCATTTTATTGTTTCATCAAATCACTCATTCACGTATTTTTGTCACAGTTCAAGTTATGATAAAAATGTTGCTTTCTTTGGATATTAACAGAAGTCCAGAATTTTTACTTCGTAGCATCGACACCTTTTAATATACATGCACACCTATTCAATGATGCTAGTTTAATAACTCTTTCTATGCGATGTTTCATTTCGTTTTCACATATTCCTTTCACGTATCGAGGAAAAATACTCGACAATCGTCAACGAGATATTACAGACCAATAAAAGTAATTTTTGAAAAAAGAGACTGTGGAACTTATTACTAGAGAAGTAGAAAAAATAGAATCTCAAATAACAAATCTTCGCCCTTCAAAAATTAATATTTATGATAAAAATTTTTGGTAGAACAGTCATTGGTAATGACTATAGTGGATGGGAAAATTTGTAGTATTCTGACTGAAAAATATTGTCAAAAATATTACATTTATGGAGCTTTCACGAAGAGAAATGCATATACTTGCGAAACATAATGAAAAAGCTATAGATCCTTCGAAATTCAGATTTGGATTGTCAGGTCTACTTGCTTGGATAAGGTGTTACGAATGTCTCCTTCATTTGTCATATAAACTTAAAGTGAAAAAATGGAAAGCAAGGAAACAAGACTAGGAAAAAATAGAAAAGCGCAAAAAGTTATTCAAGACAGAATTAGAAAAGAAATGGGTTTTTTGGTAGATATACCGAAACAAATTTCCGGAACAACCAATGATGGAAATACCGCCCGCATAATTTTTGCTAATCTGACCTTATCTGACATAACGTGATTAGACATCAAACTTCTAAAACGTTTTTCACCTAATTTTACGAGTCATCTCTTGTGAGCAAGAAATTGATGAAGACGCATTTGAAAAATATACCTTTGATACTGCAAAATTGTATGTTCAATTATGTAACTGCTATTATATGCCGACCAGTGTCCATAAATTATTAATTTATGGACGACAAATAGTTAAACACGACATTCTACCGATAGGCCAGCTTTCTTAAGAAGCACAAAAGGCTCGAAATAAAGATTTTAAAAAATTTCGAGAACATTTCTCAAGAAAATCTTCTAGGCAAAAAACTTTTGAAGACGTAATACAATATTTATTAATCGCGTCCGACCTTGTAATCACGAAGCTCAAAAATAATTCTAAGAAGCACGAAACTAAATTATCATAAGAAGCTGCATTGCTATTGAAAAACAATCGAACTATAGAATAAAGTTCTTCAGATCAAGATAACTCTGATGACGATCTTAGTGACTGACGGTATTTTTTTAGTTAGGTTCATGTTTACTGTCATGTTAACGACCATATTAAAACTTAAACGTGTGTTTCACTAACCAAAATATTTTTGTCTATCTAGATTTATTAAACAGATCACTGTGCGGCGAAATTGAACTTCTGTTCACTGCTTAAAAAATGCCAGTTACTCGATCTATAGAATTTCATTAAAAGCACGCTTTGATTTTGTCGATGCGTGTCTTGTCCTGTTAATATTCATTGAGGTGGTAAGGATTCGAACTTTTTCAGGCATTATTATTTTTCTTCTTACTATTTTTAGTCTAATCCTATTATCATTTTATAACTAACAAAAAGGTTTTATTGTGTTATTCTTATAAAAAAGATATGATCATTTTTTTTTAAACTAAAGAAAAGCAACTATGTCTAGATATCGTAATATAAGATTTGCTGCTGTGTTTAGTAGAAAAATCTACGCCATCGTGATACTTGCTACTTTCCGATCCGATTTTTCCAAAAGCCCGTTGCACTCAAGCGGTTAAACTAAAAGCAGCCCATTGGGGTTATGAAACTCTAATAATCTTTTTTGACTGACATTCCAGGATGTTCAGGCAATTTCGAAAGTTTAATTATGTTATTATGAAACAATATATTTCTTAACTAATATTTTTAATGATTTATTAACCTTATTTTCTTTTTAAATAATTTAAATTAAGATAGAGGCGATGATTTTAGCAGCGTCATTTTTTATGTTGGATTTATAATTTATTGTACAAAGTTGTAACTTTTACTACAAGCACAGGCTTGGCATCACTAGTGCTTCAACAAGAAGAGAAACATATTAAACAGTTTTACAAGCGAAAAGAGGAAAAAAAACTTCTAAAGCAACAGCAAAAGCAAAGGGGAGGGGATTGAACAGAGAAATTAATGAGAAAAATAAAAACTAGAAGCGGTTTCAAGACAGGAAGAATTTTTCAAGTGCTCTCAGCTTGATCTTGGCATTTTTGTCTAAATTTAACAGGCTTTGGAGTTGTGTATCGGTGTAAACAAGATTCAAATCTGAAATTTCTGAAGTCGTGGATCACGGAATCTTGGATAATTAAAAAGTATGTGCGATATAGTTTCTTCTGCATGGACACAAAATTCACAGTTAGGAGATAAGACGATATTGAATCTATGAAGGAGATTATTAGTAGGAAGCGTATTAGTTCGAAATTTGCTTAAAAGAACATCACCTTTCCTTGTTCTGTTCATGAGCTTATGTTTTTTCGTTACTGTATCCAGATATTTAAAGTGTTGAAAATATTTGCATGTTTTCCAGCAACATTCTTTTTTGTTGTTATATTTCTTTCTGATAGGGACATGGCTTCTGCAGAAACAATTTGCCACTTTTCCGTGTTCTCATTTACAGAGATTTTGCAAATCGATCTGCTTCTTCCTTGGGTGCAATTCCCCTGTGACTCGGGACCCAAAGAATTTGATGCAGTTCAAGGATGACAGATGGAGATTTATGGATAACTAATTTTAAAGATTCTGCGACACTTTTACTGTCACTAAGGATGATATAATGATTTTTGTCTTTAACTTATAATTTAATAGCCATGATGATGGCTAAAAAATCAGCAGCTGTTAACATTTGGAATTATTCTTTCCTTTTTGCGTATTAAGATTGTAGGCAGCAACAAGTTATGTTTGGATACGTATTTTGCAATCCATAATGCTCACACGAGATTTTCATGAAACCACAATCGGGAGGGGGGGGGGGAATTATATTAAAGTTCCTTCAAGGTAGTTCTTGTTAAACCTAGCATTATTTACCTACATATTTTTCCTTTATCTTTTTTTTTAATCCATCTTCTTCTTTTTCAACTTGTCATCTGATAAGAAAAATATAAAATTTGTTCAGCAGGATACTAATGAAAATTTCTGAGTAATTGAAAATATTCTCAGAGCATTTTCAATAATTTTATTCAATATTTTTTATTTGATTTCCTTTGGGGGAAAATGTAGCCGCTTTCACAGCATTTCTACGATAATGCTTCTTATTTTCATCTTTTTGCAAGACTGTAAACTGTGTTAAATGTTCTACCAATAATACTTAAAAAACTTTTATTCATTTTAACAATCTTTTAATTTTGTTAAGGAATGTTACTCTTATGGCTCTCGTTACAAACGTTATAGCATTTCATTTTTCCTCTTGGAACATTTCCACTATACAGGGTGTCCCAAAAAAGTAGAACAAGCGTTTATTTCCTTAAATATTGATCCTAGACATATACTTCCAATTACAAAGTTTCATCAAATAAGTTAAGAATTTGTATGAAAATATTTTGACTTGTAAGGGGATATAAAAAGTTGCAAAAATTAAATTTTATACGGCCCCCGTAGTGCAGAATTGTCGATCAGTAAAATGTTGTATTCACACACAAAGTTTCACGCTTCTATCTACAAAACTCACAGAGATATAAGGAGACAAAATTAATGACTTAAACCACTTTTCCATACCTCTCACTGTTGTTTGATCCAGTCTTTCTATGTACATTTGTGGGGTAATATACATACTTCAATAAGTTATTATAAGGGCGGAATCAGGAAATAAAAATGTATTTGTTAACTCTTGTTAAATCTAAAAAATAATCAAATAATATATTAATAGAAGTTTTTACAAAAATAGTTCATCTTGTGAACTTTCGAAAAATATCCACGGTGATATATCAGCAGTGACGGCTTATCTGCTCAGATTCTAGAAGTGCTAAAAATATTGCTAGAATATAATTTTTCCAAACTTGTTGTTGTAATTGTCTGAATTGTATTTTAGAAAATTACAGTCGTATTTTTTTTCTTCGAAAAATGACTTTTAGCAACAGAAAATGATTTCGTAGTAAGCAGCCAAGTTCCCGTTGTGGTATCCTGAAAGTGAATCAGAAACCTAAAAACAGCCAATGAAAGAGAAATCAATGAAAAACAAATCAAAAGCGTGAAGGCGAACTGTGGGTCATATTGAAGGGGGGATAAAAGAACATTAGTTGGCCTAGCGCCAAACAGGAGCATTCGAAAATCCAGTTCTATCTAAGTTCAAAGACAGAAGTGATAACTATTCGCCTTCGCCGATGATGTCACTTAGTTGTACGCAATGAGCAAATTTTGGCGCTTTCCAAAACTATTTGATGTGCAGCCCCATCCTATGTCTGTCTTGCTTTTTCATTCATTTTCTGTGTTCTTTTCTCTTTTTTTTTCTTTTTTCATTTCTCTCAAAGGGGACAAGTAAGCAAATAAGAATAAAATCAATGATACGAATTTTTAAAATAATTTTAGCGAGTTCTGGAACTCTGTAGTCCTAAAGGACGAGTTGCCACTATTTTAGGTAAAACTTAACAATGCGCGCAACGCTGAGAGCAAATAATTTAGTATTCTCGTCCGATATTAGGCTATTTACCTGTTTTATGTTAAATTTTATTTTCTCTAGTTGTCCTTCCATTCTTTATCAAGTCGATGGTTGAAACTATCTCGCAATGAAACTGAGTAGCAGAATGCGCCATTGGGAATTTTTTCAATTTATGATGATTGGATGATGTACTATTAGGCAAATATTAGTATTTCACAGCTTTTCTAGGTTGAATAAATTTGCATTTTTGCAATAAGCATCTCCACGTGAATTTGTGAGCAGTCCCTTTAAACTTAAAGATTAATATATAACTGCAAGTTTTGTAGATAGAATAGTGAAATTTAGTTTATGCATAGATGAGTGTAAGAGGAACATATTACTCATTTATACTTTTGCTCTATGGGGTGCTGTATAAAAATTAAATTTTCTTAACTTTTTATTTTCAACTTCCACAGAAGTCAAAGGGTTTTCACACTAATTCCTACCTTATTTGATGAAACTTTGTAATTAGAAGTATATGACTAGGTGCAACATTTTAGGAAATAAATGCTTGTTCCACTTTTTTGGAACACTCTGTATATTTCTATCATATCGCAAAGTCAAAAAGTGTTAGTTACAAAAATATTACTCTTTTTATAAAGATATATTTTGCGCAATACTTCCAACCTAACATTTTCCGCCAAGTTTTTCATTGTTAGTGCAAATTTATTTCCTCACTGGACGGCTGCCCAGACGATTACTACCTCAGAGGAAACCCTGACTGCAAATTTCATTAAAACAACCTGTTCGTCATAATCAGTAAAATATTAGGTTCTTCTGAACTTCCTAATACTAGCACTTAACTGGCTTATTTGAATCGTTTTATGAAGTAAAAAGGAACCAAGAAATTATTATTTCAGCTGATCACACGTTTGCAAGAACTTGAATGACGAACATAAGCTTTCCTGCGTAGCGGAAAAAAGGGGCGTGATTCTGGTATTAAGATCATTTCATCACAGTTTGAGTATTGTCTTTTACCAACAGAACAGCATAGAACCTTGCATTGAAACGAACGTTTAAACACCGATTAATTTGATACAAAATGAGAGAATTCCAGATATTTTTATTTAGTGTAATATGCATCATCGGTTGTAGATGCCAGTGTGATCTATCTAATTTCCGAACGAGCGATATTGTTCCTAACGTTATTCCAAACACGCCGGAAAAATCCCTTCAGGTATTTATGTGTGTGTGTGTGTGTTTTATTAGGACTATTCGTGTTTTAATTTGCATGAAAGAGTAATTTTATTTTAAAGATAAGAGTTGATCTCCAGCCGAAAAGGCAAAGTAGTAAAAGCTTAGAGTTCCACTTGGTTCTAAGAACATTGTTCCTCGTCATCGTAATTAGATTAGATTTAAAATTAGCTTATTATTTTAGGTGCTAAAGGAAAAATAAAGAAGTTATAATTGTGAAGAGGGGCATTTCCTCATAGCGGTGAGTTTCTATACAATAAAAGGGGCACTCGGAATATAGCAGTTGACTATAAAGATACTAGTTAAATAATTGTCAAAAAGGGGAACTCATTTAATCAAAGATTTAGAAAAAGGATCTGCGTATGATGCCAACAAGAAATTTGATTTGGGTTGAATGAAGTAGGTACTAATTAAAAGTTCATATAAATGATCGCGACGCCTCGACTCATCTCTTTTTGAAAAACTAGAAACAGTTTGGAAAAAATTTTTAAGTCGCTCATATTTATAACAGCTTCTTAGAGTCGACTCATCACCTCTGAACGGATGGAAAATTTTTGGATGTATTGTCTAAAATGGCGTGAGGCTTTTTCTTTCAACTGGAAATAGCTGGATCACTAGCTGAAAATCCTGGCGGTGTTCGTTATGAATCTGAGGCATCTTTCGGAAGAACTTGGCCGAAATATCTTGCATATAATCAAAAATTATTGTAAATGAAAGTCGAACAGTAAAAAGTAAAATTGTCCATAATTACATTGACTGAAGTAATTTGTTCTGCAGCAAGATAAAGTCATAAAGATATTCTGTTCAAGATTAACCTTGAGCGATGGTAAAATTAACAATACAGTAACTCCCATTTACGGAAGTTCGATTGCGTTGATAGAGATATTTTTTTTTTCTTTCCCACCCTGACCAGTATTCCCAAAAGGTGTGAAGCTTGACGCTAGTCAATGGGAGGTGATAGAGAGTTTAGAAAATGTATTACCTTCAAGCTTTCAAATTGTTCTTTAAAGTCTCAGAACTAAAAATTCAATGAAATCGTTGATATATTTTTGCTCGAAGACGGCTTTCCACTAAATTGGATACCGATTTCCCGCCTCCCCAAGAATATCACTGAAAAGAAATCAGCGGTGGTGAGAAATAATATTAACGCAATGTCAACCTGCATACAAAATATCATATCACCATCAATAAAATATCACCATCGAAATTTAATTTATCAAAGAATATGGTATTTACTATACGGATTTATTAACAAGTTTCCAAGGGAAATATTTATCTGGTGAATAAATTTGTCCTAAATAATTTTTCCTAATTTAATAATAACTTCGATGGATCTCATGATACAAATTATTGTTATTTTCAGCTATTTTTTTCCGAAATGCTTTTCATCGAAGAGTGTTATATACTTTTACTTTTGTACTAATCAAGAAACTCATAATTCTAACTATTATTGTGTAAATATAAATAAACAAAACTTCTAAAATTATCCTTAAATATTTCATACCTATACTAAATAAACATTAAATTTGCAGGATTTTCCAGATTTAAATCGGTAAAAAATCTGGATCCGTGACAAAAAAGAAAGAAAAGCGTGCAATTTTCACATAAGTGAACTACATTGAAATCTAACTTCACTCCACTTTAATTTCAAGCAATTATCAGATATACATGCGCAAAATAGTTCTTTAATTTATAACAATAGGTAGTACTCATTATTAGCGTTTTCATCTTTCTGTTGTATGAAAAACTTTTCAGTTTTCATCAGAACACCATTCGTTTAATTTTTTCCCTTTTTACGTATGATGCCATATTAGTTGATTCTACACTAGGGTGGGTCGAAAAAAATAAATATTTTTTTTCCGGAACGCTTTAGTGCGGAAAAGTTGCCTATTGTAATACGAAGAAAAACGGCATAAAAAATTAAAATTGGTTAACATCTTCCGTTCGTGTATCGTACTTAAAGTTAATGAAAAATTGTAAAAATCGCGACTTTTTTTAAATTTTTTTAAATTAATTAAAACTTTTAAAATAAACATGCTTTAGTTTTTTATACTTGTTTCATGGTTCAAATAACCTAAATAAATTAAATTCTGATCAATAATCTTATTTTTTCCCTTCGCGCAACGTCTCAGAAAAAACAGAAATATACCAATTTTTCTCAATTTTCACTGTGCAACTCTTCGCTCGTTTTGCTAGAACAAAAGGACCCAGAACTCACCACGTGGAGGTGGTTGCACGTGGAGTTCCAACCACACCCTACCCCATCCAATTGTTGGGTATGATATTTACATTATATTTATAACTACTTACAAAGATTTTCCATAGAGCAGGATTCTTTGGCTTACTGTGTTTTTATTTTTTATTTTTTTATATCTACTACACATTTAAAGTCTGATTTTTTGAAGAAATTATGCACAACAGATCTAGACTTCAGTGTTGCTCGGATAGAGCCATCTCTAGCTTCATGTTCATATACTTTATTCCAGGCCTTTGTCACAAGTTTCACGCACCTCTCTACTGCTTGGGTGTGACAGGAAAACTTTTGTATTTCTTTGATAGGCGTAGTGTCGGAATTGATGAGTGATTTAATATCATCTTTACTTAGGTCCCGCAGCATTGGCGGAGGATATCGCACAAGAATTCCAATTAATAATTTCAATGTAATCGGAAGCTTGAAAGTTTATCTTCGGTGGTACGAAATTTCTAACAGTCTTCTTCTTTGGGACAATTTGTCTTGCTTTTAAGATCCTTCTGTAACCGAGCTCCCGAATATGTTCTCTTTCATCGACAAGTATTGCCAACAGAACATTCCCTGGGTGCGCAAAGAACGCATTTCGTTACATTACTGGATCGACAACTTGAAGTAATTCGTCGGATAAATACCGTGATGTTTGGATTGCTTGAAAGGCATGTCTTGGTCCGTCAGTAAAATATTTTCTCTTTTTTATGGCAAACCACACAGGCAGGTATGATTTTAAGATGAAGCCAACTATTTCTTTTAAGTTTCCGGGTGGATCTGATGAACTTGGAAACAACCTAAGGACTCGGTTGGCCGCAGTTAGCCATCTGGAATAAGACAAAGGACCAGGGTCCCGATTTGTCAAGTCTTCTGGACAACTGAGCTGGTGACAGATTGGCCCACAAAAAGATCTAGGCCCTGCAGTTTGACTGTCAATATGTTGGAAAATGTGGCGGAAAGGAAGCTCATTAAAATGTAGGAGGCATGTGCTCCACTGTAGCGGGCGTCCTACATGATTTTCTATTCGGTTGATGACACCATTCTTCCATCCAGTGTTGGTTACAGTGCCATCACTCCCTACTACTTCTAGTTTTCTCATTCATCATTAGCTAATGTTATTAGAATAAACATTAAACATACATAATACAAAACAATTCACAGTATTGCACAATGCACAGCACACACAGCACCAAAGTGTGTTCCTCTTGTAACAGAAAAAGAAAGAATGAAGTAAAGGCCGTGGTTGGTGGTGGCGACTGTCGAGTAGAAGCCCGAGATGGTGGCGGGGAGGAGTGCGGCAGCGTAGGTAGGGAGGAACCACGCCACGGTTCAATCTATTTCAAACCAGTTCAATCTAATTCAAGTAAGTTCTGGTTCATTTTGTTCTAGCAAAACGAACGAAGAGTTGCACAGTGAAAATTGCGAAATATTGGTAAATTTCTATTTTTTCTAAGCCGTTGCGCGAACGGAAAAGATTAGATTATTGATCAAAATTTAATTTATTCAGGTTATTTAAACCATAAAACAGGCATAAAAAACTAAAGCGTGTTTATTTTAAAAGTTTTAATTAACTTAAAAAATTTACAAAAAAGACACGATTTTTGCAATTTTTTATTAACTTTAAATACGATGCGCGAACGGAAGATGTTAACCGATTTTAATTTTTTATGCCGTTTTTCTTCTTATTACAATAGCAACTTTTCCGCACTAAAGCGTTCCGAAAAAAAAATATTTATTTTTTTCGACCCACCCTATTCTATACGCTTTTTATTGTAATAAATTTAATTAAAATATTTTTTCAGTCCTTATATACTAGCAAATATGCGAAAGAAAATTTTATGCTTATATAGCTGGTACTTTTAATGGCTTATTTGTGCTTCTCGGTGCATATGATGATATAGGAATAAGGAATATAATTTTCTTTATATTCATGATAACTAGAAATGATCAAAAGAAAATTCTACTTTGCATTGCTCAACTTTGCATTGTTGTTGTTTATAATTCGTAAAGCACAATAGGGTTACATATTTCCCTTGTAAGTGTACTTCAAAAAATGTATTCCTTGTATGTTAAAAAAAATCTAATATTTAAATAACTTTAAACTTTTTTTTCTGTCTATATTTTTAAGGTTACTTTTTTCAACCAATCCTTTGAATGCGGTACTAATACTGGATATGGCAAGTCGCTAAAGGCTCCAACAGTGCAATATGACGCAGATAACGAAACGTCGTACGCACTTATCATGATTGGTAAGTGAACGACTTAGCTATTTCAGTAAATTTTGAAAACAATTCTTTTTCTTTTTTTATTCAACAGAAGCTTATCCTTCTTTAAATATCCTAAAAAAACGGGATTCAAAATTTCCACTGAGAGCCGCAACCGCTATTTACTCACAGAAGGAGCGATAATAGAAATAAAATCGCTTTATAGATACTATGCAGTTCATCAAAGTTCTTTCTTTTTCCCAGTCGTGACTCTAATTTCGTACAAAAGCTATGTCATCGTGACCTCAAAATTGGAAGAGAGATTTTAAAAAAACATTTATTAATGATATATAAAAAGATATCCAGTTACAGAAACTAGTATATTTAAATGAAATATTTTACGACCTTGATTAGTTATTTTTGCTTACAGATACTGAAAACTTTTATGGGGTTTTCGAGACCCGAAAGCTGGTCTGAACGACCCCAAATGGGAAGTCGTATCCCACATCTTAAGAAAGCATCCTACATACCAAGTTTCTTAAACCTTTTCCTTTCGTAATCCTATTTTGAAGTATTAATCGAAGAGTAAAAGAAAGAAATTTAAGTATTTCTAAGCATTTTGACTTTATTTTTACGTGCTTTTATTTAACTTGTCTAGATTCATGTTTGATTGAAAAGACTGAATTTTGTAATTAATTTTTCATTCATCAAATTTTTACTTTTGTGGGTTCTCGATGACAATACACTATTTGAATATTTTCAGAATTTAATTTTCATTTAATTTATTTTCTTAATTAAATTTTGATCCCTTACTAGTGGCGCCACCTGGTAATAAATTTGAAAAATTGATTGCACAATTCCATACTATATATATAATAATAAATTATAGATTAAAGATTAAAGACTAAAAAGCAGAAAATAATTCAAATGAGAAATTTCTATTTTTTAATACATAATTAAAAGTGTGTTTTTAAAAACTATTTTAATTAAAAATTAATTTTAGACAAATACCAATACAGCTATCACTCTGGTACAATATGGTTAAAAAATGGCTCTTGTGCCAATAAACATCAAATTAAATTGAACCAAGTCTTACTTTTTATTTTATTTTTTAAGCTATTCATAAATAAATTCGTTGCTACAACCACTTCTTTTTTTAGGTAGATTCCTTATAGGAAGTCTACCTATTGCAATGGTTCTCATGACACGACTTTCGGAAAATTTCTGCAGATCTTCATCGATCATGACCTCTAGAACCCAAAACCACCCTTCGTTAAAAAGTTTATATATATATATATATATATATATGTGTGTGTGTGTGTGTGTGTGTGTGTATAACGCTTTTTCCCATGTTATCTTGTGAACACGATAACTGGAGTAATTTTGATTTAATTTTAAGCATCCTGCGATATGTTGTAAGGACAGTAAAAATCTCGGTCGAGTTCGTAGATGGGCTATCCAGCTCAAAGGGGGTGGAAATGGTGGGGGGTGGATATTTTCATTTCTCTATAAACCCTTTACAATTGAAAATAGAAAGAAAATTCAAATTAGGCAAATTATCACCTTATCATAACAAACAATTTTTGTATTTGCACCTTTTAGATAGCTACAAGTGCTTATAAGTTATGAGCTGAAAAGTGATTTTCCCACCCTTCCCCTCCTTTCCCCCTAACTTAAAGTACGTTTTAACCTATGCATGTTATAGTCCAGGCAACGAAGGAAAAATAGGGGAAAAAAATGGTGTAGTTTTGAAATTTGGCACAGTTGTAGGGATTAGTGCCCTAAACAACATACTAAAAGTCCCCGACCGTGGGGGTTACGCGGGGGGGTACAGGGGGGTTTAAAGGGGAGCTTTTTCAGGTTTTCTTAAATATTTCAAAAACTATGGGTTATAGAGAAAAAATCTCAATTACAAAAATAAACTACATTAAATTCCCTACAAGAAAAGACCTACATCTTTATTTTAGCATCAATAGTTAAGAAGATATAGGGAGTTGAAAAAGTGAGAATTTTTGAAATTCCTTATTGTAATGGTAAAATCAATAAAAAATGCCGAAGTAACAACCTTCAGAAGCACCTCATGCCTATATAATAATTTTATAAAAGTAGTATTGTATGTGTTGAGAATAGTGGTGGCGTCGGGGTGGGGGGCACAAATATATTTGATGAACAGTCGTGATCCCTTCCTCCTCTCAATCCGTTTCTCTCCATAAGATCAATTCTAGTAGAGTCAACGAAGGAAAAATAGAAAAATAAATGGTGTAGTTTTGAACTTTGGCACAGTTGTAGGGAATAGTGCTCTAAACAACATATTAAAAGTCCCCGACGGTGGGGGTTACGCCGGGGGTACAGGGGGGTTTAAAGGGGGCGTTTTCAGTTTTTCTGAAATATCTCGAAAACTATGGGTTCTAGCGAAAAATACTCAATTACAAAATTAAACTACATTAAATTTCCTACAAAAACAGTCCTTCATTTTTTTCTTAGGATGAATGGCTTAGAATATATAGAGAGAATTACAATAAGTGGTTGAAAAAGCTAGCTTCATTTTTAAGAAAGAAAGTTTTTATTTCAAATTGGCGGCTATCTATTATAACATTATATCTATAACATAATATTATATATATATATATATATAATTATACATATCTACATAAAAATATGCATAAACACTTTTGACACTTGTTCGTAATTAAATTTCATTCTATTCTTCTACTGCTCGATCGAGTTCGAACTCCTCTTCTAGAGGTGCACCATTAGTACAAATACCATGACAGCACATAAGCACTTACTTTTAAAATCAAATTCAAGTTGGGATGAACGCAAACTGGGGGTAGAACTTGATGTTAAAGGCTGTCCATCTAAAACAGCTATTTTCAAGTCTCTTGTAATTGATTGAGGTCTCGTGTATTTTTTCCTGCAAGAAGCATGAAGAACAATCTTTTTCTGTCCTCTGAATTGTTCGTGCTTCCCATCTTTTCTTGCAATACTTGCCTTAATCAACCCATCTATTCCTTTT
>BGPR01003584.1:10922-36067 GCA_013235015.1 Araneus ventricosus
GTCCAGGAAATTAAATGATAACTGGTCTAATTTTGCGGTTATACTGTGCAGATTGATTCTATTTAGAGATAAGTTGTATGTTTTGATTTGAGAATCTCAAAGGCATACGCTTCATAAAAATGATGACATATTTTTGAAAATTTTGTTATTTGATATATTTCAGCAAATTTCAAATACAGTGAATTTGAACAGGTTGTTAGTAAAACCATTTCCTTCCAAAGATTATATTTTTTCCTTGTCTGTAAAATTCAAGTAAATATTATTCAATTTCTAAATACTTCTTTTAACTTTGTATCGTAATAAAGAGACACAGGTGGAAATATTGTTTTAAATATTTTTTTTAAATTATAGCAAAATAAGTTTGTAGCTTAATTCGACTTAACGTTGTCTATAAATTACTAATTTTTCCTCTTTCACATTCGTTGTAACTATTGTTTTAAAGCGAATTTCTATACAAAATCATGGGGAAAAACCGGAGAAATATTTGAATTTTCAGAGTCAGAGTCTTTCAGTTTTTCAGAAATTTATATGGTCATAATGTTTCAGTTTAGTTTTAAATTTGTTATAGAGAAATCTACGTCGAAATCAGTGTTCACAAAATTTTCTAAACTATGAAATATTACAGGTATATGTGTTATATTGTGAAAAAGCATTCCTCCCAACTTGAAATTGCTGCATTTGTTGATCTTATTCTTTTCTTCCGTTATGAGTTAAAAATATATTCAATTTATTATTGATCTATTATAAATAAGAATATATTTTGATGTACTTTTTTTCATTAGAGAAGGTTCTGAAGGTAATAGAGACTCATCGATTGTTTCTCAAAGTGTTAATTTCCTTCCTTGAAGAGAAAGATGCCACTTAACACTATTGTATTTTATTTTGAAAACAAAGCCTACAAAACATTATATCTTCAAATTTACGGTTTTTTCGATTTCAGAGCTGTTAAATATTAAGAGAAAAATTATTTTCAAAGTGTTTTTTCTAGTACGAAAAAATATATAAACAAATTCTTGAAATGCATTCGAATCATTCTTGAAATTCCGAATTAGGATATTCAAAGCGAAAACATAATTTTTTAAGTGCAACCTTTGCGATTTGTAGGTGAAAAACTTCTTTGAGTAAGAATTTCCTTCCTAGAAAAAGATGTTAATCTTCATAAAAAATATTCAAATTTACTTCCACCCACACATATAATGCAAATTTTTGCATTTAGCACTGAAGATGCTTCTGTGAGAAGAGAGTTGTAATAAGAAGTAAGTTAGTGATGATTGCGAGAAATCGTTTTGGGTGAAGGAAAAAAATGAACTGAAGATACTGTTTCTATGTTTTTTGGCACAACATAAAAGTACCAAGTCATTCGTCATAAAAATTGCTTCAGCAAAAACGTGATAATTTATTTTAGTACTTGATAAATTCTGGATATTTGTTAACGGAATAAAACGAATATTGTTGAAAGCAAGTACGGAAATCTATTCATTTAAAATAATTTTCAAAACTAGAGGGCCAGTCCCCCAGACCTAAACACTGGACCGATTTCGATAATTTTTATTTCATATTTGTCGGCTTCTCGATTGACATTCATAATACTTCTTCTAAGACTAAACAAACATTTATTAGAACATTAAAACACAACTATTACACTTCGTATCTTCGTACATCGTAACATCGTTCAACCGTACTCGTACTCGTCTCTCTTTTTAAATCAAATTCAAAGTAAGTCAACATCTAACTGTTGCCACTCATCTGATATCATACACTGTTATGACAATAAATAAGTTGCAGTCACGCTTTTGTCAGGCATAAATATTAAACATGCTTACATATGAAAGCTCATTACCTTTAGATATATCTCCAATGGTAGCCTGTAACCTCCTCCCCACCAAGCTGCAGTTTCGGGAGAAATTGTAAAAAATTCTTCTCCGTTGTTCATTTTTATGAGGGAAAAACCATAAGACAGTGCCTCAGCCCCAACCACTGGACCTATTCATACAATTTTTATTTTATATGAAAGTCTATGGCGTCTAGATATGTCATCAATGGTCGCTTGCCACCCACCACCCTCCATTTTAGAGAAATATCGCAAAATAAAACTTTCGCAGAGTTCCTCAGCCTCTACAACCGCCAAATCACCAATTTATTTCGCCAAGTTGCAAAAATAGCAACAGATATTAATATTACTAGCGAACAGCTGGTCGCCGAAGGCGGTTAGTTATATTTTAAGATACTAGACAATTTATGTAAGGGACTAAAGATGTTTCCTCCAGAGAATTTCTTTTTTACGTTGCGGAAAGAGCTCAGGGATTTCTTCAACATGAACATTGCTAAAGACGGTAGGTGGAAGCGTGACCCTTTTTACTTCCTCGTATACAAAGTATTCACTGAGAAAGTGTTGAAATCGTAAAATAATTTGAGCTGAAAGTTTTTTATAAATTTTGACGCTTTTCTCCTCTCGGAATGCAAATAAAGAAGAAATTATGTCAGTGTGTCCGTCTGTCCAATTTTATATTAAGTAATAACTCAGAAACATAGTGAGATAGATTTATGAAATTTAGTCTATTAACCATACATGAACACTGCTCATCTTAATAAAATTTGAAGTAGGGTAGACCAGGGCTAGTTGGACCGTTTTTTGTTCTAAGAATTTTTAAAAAGAGGGAATTCAAAATTTTTTAAATTTTTTTAATCTGACACTATTAGTGAACCTTCAGAAATAATTCGTCATAGTAAAAATTGAATATATTAACTATCAGTATTAATTTAAAACCCCAAACTGACACCAAGTCGCTTGGCTTTCATTTATTTGAAATTGTTTGTAAATATTATATAACTAATGCACAGCCAGTGCCATTATTTAAAAAGTGCTATTTATTTTAAAATGTTAAGTTCTCTTGCACTGGTTTTTAATAACTAACATTATTGTTTAATTATAAGAAATAAACCTGTACCAAATCTGGCCAATAATTAGTCAATTATGCTTTCGTTTAAAATGCAAAAGTTCCGTTGACTATCATGTCTCCTTCGTAGACAGGTCAAAAATTTTAAAACTAAAAAAAAAGTGAAAATGAAATAGAAAACTTGACCACTAATATAAGGTTATTTATTAAGCTTAAATGGAAACATCCATGCAATTTTTAAGATTTTTTACGTACTTTCGTAAAATAATTTTTTTAGCTATTTGTACTTTTTTCATGAGAATGATCTGATATATTATTTCAATGCAAATTTTAAATAGCTTGTAAGGCCGCGTATGAAATTTAAAGGCAGCAGGTTCCTCACCTTCAGTACAAGAGTTCCCATTCATGTTGAATAAAAATATCAAATATATTTTGACTTACAGCATTTATTTACTTACATCTTGCCACCTCGCCCAGTCAAAATATAAAATAGGTTTCTTTTTATATTCATGCAAGCCAAGGTGGCTAAAAATAAAAATAAACTGATAAAAAGTTTAGCAGTCAGCGAAAAACATCACGGAAATCAGACTAGCATAACAGAATTGCTAATTGTTTGAATTTTAAGGTAGTTTCAACTCTTAGGGTCCGTTTTCTATTTCACGGAGCGTGTTATGTTTCCAATAACGAAATTTGTTTCTTCTGGGGTTTGCTTACAATAAAATAGTGAATTAACACATGGCACATATGTTTTTTAACGTTTTTTGACTTTGAAAATTTTATATTTTTAAGGAGTAAAAAATAATATAACTTGCACTTTAAACAACTGTAAGATTTTAATTGCTATAAGCTGTCAAATGTTTCAATGTTCTGATAAATATTTATTAAAAATACGGAATCATTTATGTATCCAAGAAAATATAATGCATAAATCTAAAGAATCATGATAATATTTTAAGCGTTTCAAAGAATATTAGAATTTTAAATGATCTGAAAATTTAATTTCGGTTGGAAGTTTGCATTAAAAATATTCACGTATATATATTTTTAAATTCCTATGAGCATGAATTCCCAATGCAGTTTTTCAGGATTTCCCAGCGCCGGAGTCTTGGTGACAAACTCAAGAAATGCTAAAAATACGAGCACGCGAATGTATAAATAATACGAATAGAATTTCCAAAGGCGTTCGGGAGAAACGAAATGTGATGGATTTGAAATGCATCACCTCGAGCCTGTCAAAGAATTTGAAGTGTTTCTCATGTATAAGGAATGATAAAAATAGCCGCTGCGCTGTATATATGAAAACATTCGAGGTTAAAAAAAGAGTAAAAAAGTGTGGGCGTTTTGTTTCAGAGAAGTGCGAGATAGTGACAGGTTATATCGAAAGGCTACAGTGTCCAGTTTGAAAAATGGACACAAGGAATCTCTTTGTGACATGTGTTAGAATTCTACATGTATATAATATGACGCCCTGTCTTTTTTTTTATATTATAGAAGTGAATCAGAAGTTTTATTTTTTATTACTTCAGAAATATAGGTGGCGTAGGAAGAACGCGCGTTTCTCCTATAAGAGTAGTTTGGTGTATTTTCAATATAAAATAATTTCAAGATTTCCAAAGAACTCTGTACCGTAGTTGGATTTAAATCCCGCTTTAACCACATAACTGAATAATTTTCTTAGCTAACTAATAAGATGATCCCTTTTGTTTTGGAACGGGGATGTCGTTTTCATTCATCTCAGAAGGCATATAATACTTGAGATGGTTATTGATTCTACGAATTTTTTGTGTAAAATTATAAAGATAAGTAATGATTAAATTTTACCCTTCGCGTAGCTTGAATAAAGATGTTGATCCGACTAAAGTACATTTTCTAATTATCTAGCAAATTTTGGTGCTTACAGGCAAAATAATGACAAAAGAATCAGAAGTTAATTTCCCTCTGTTTCAGTCAAGATTTGTGCTTTAAATAAATAATATTCCTCTCCGTAGAATATATTATTCTATTACATGCTGAAGTCCATAATTTTAAGACTTGTGGACCTTATTTCAGAAAGAAATGCGTGGCAGAAAGCATTTCTTTCTGAAATGAAGTCCTCGAGCCTAACATTTCTGTAGCTTTCAGTATTGTAGAAAATGGAGACCCTGGATCTACGAGAGGAAGGCGTAGGTGGGCTTTCCGTCGCTGCTGAAATAACTTTCATCTCAACCGGAAACGACCTTTCCATACCACTGAACCGAAAAAAGGTATTGCAAGTGAAAGTCGGGAAAGATATAGGGAATGTGTGATGCTAGGTCATCTCGTCAAGTTTTGGAATGTCGCAGATTGAGAAATTTGCAAGATACCATCTTGGAGAAAAGCGAATTCTTGTTCAGAGAGTTAATGGTACGAAAATTTGGAATATCGGCCATATAAAAACATATCGAAAACCCAAACCAAAATGAACCCATCAAACACATTTTTTAAAGAAAATAAATATAATTATGTTACCAAGTGATATCTAATTACGATATATCAATATTTTCTAATTAATATAAGCAATACACTCTATAGATGAACGCTAACATTAGTGTTGAATTTTCACTTCACGAACATCTAATTTATAAAAAAAGCGACATTTTAAAGCTTTCATTATTCTAATTCGTTCTAAACTCCGATTCTACAAATCATGTGTGCACACTACTATAAAAGATAGATTGCTGGTCTTGAGAGCATTATTCATTCTTAAATCCATGGCTCCTCATTGCTTAACTCTTTGAAGCATGGTGGGTTATTTTCTGAACTACTCTGAATGATGCATATTTTAATCATTCTTGCTGAAGTTTAGTTTACTTTATTTGAAAGGTATGTTTGAGCCGTATGCTTGCTATAAAACCACTTTGTCTTCAATCTCTTGCTGAATAACGCTTATTTTAAAAACCTTATAATAACCTTATAATAATTAATAAAAATATTTTTCAGCTTCCTAAAACGCTAAATCAGTCCTTGCATTCACACGTGTATAGTTATGCATCTTATTATCTTTCGTGCCCCAAAGAGTTAAGCAGAAAAACAATTTGTTTTTTCAAACCAAAATGTGCTTACCTGAAAGCTGCTTCAAGAAATATTATAATTTATTGTAAAGAAAGATTAAAACCATGCTTTATTCTCCATTTGATGGTTTAGGATTAGAGTTTTACTAAACTAAGTCGTAGTTTGAGATTTAATTTGGATCATACATTTAGGTATATGTCAGCTATCTCAGATTACTATTATTGAAGGTTGGTTGACCTTTTTATCGTAAATGATTATTTGTTCCTCGAACCTCCATACATAATTGTGTATCATTCCAAATTCTCAACGTTTTAAGGATTTTTTAAAACATTTGATAGTTTACGGTTCCAGGATGTGTTATTGAAGTGTCGCCACAGTTGCTAGAAACAATTGTCTGGCCCCTCTGATTGTTCGCCAAGTTCTCCTGCCTAAGATAGTTAAGTTCTCTTCCAATTTTCTTCCATTTTGCTTTCATTCTAATTGTATTTTTCTTTCTAATTTTCTTATTTGTGTTTTAAATTATTTGATAATTTCTGTTTGTAAATACGTTTATTTCTGTTTATAAAATTTTTGGAATATTATGATGATGAAATCACTTAATGCTGCTGCGTTTGCGCGCATAAAAGGTGTATTGTTGTCATTTTTATTAATGTTTAATTTTTCTATATTTTTTATCTTAATTTTTGAAGTTCTAATTTTGCTTCTTGTATTCTATCAGAAGCAGCTGCATATGCGCCTTTCTGTATAATGCAAAAGAATTTTAATTAATTAATTTTTAATTTAATTTCTATTAATACTTAATATAATTTTCGTTAAATTTTTTCAATTATAACTGCTAAGATAGTTAACAGTTACAATTGATAAAATGTAACAAAAAGATATTAAAAATTAAATATTAATCAAAATTAAAATTAATTAAAAATCTTTGTATTATACAGAATGGCACATATGCAGCAACTTCTGATAAAATACAAATAAAATTAATAGAAAAACAAAAAAATTAAAAAGGAAAATTAAAAAAAGAAAAAATACATAGAAGAAACATAAGAAGTAAACAATGATGATAACAATACACCTTTTTGGGCGCCCAACGCAGCATCAAGTGATTGCATCAGCAAAATTTTCTACAATTAGCCAACAAAACTCTACAGAATTAGACAACAAAAATTATCTGATAATTAAAATAATTAAAACGTATAAAACAAAAATTAGAAAGTGAAAAAAATACAATCAAAATGGAAGAAATGGACGAGAACTCGAATGACGAACTTCTTCAGAGTAGCCACAAGCCATCGAAGTTCTAATCTGAACAAATTTTCTGTCGAAGCAATGATCATTAGTCAAAATTTATTCCTTCTGTGGCCTGAATCTGTCCATTAATTACAATATAGGTAAAAGAAAAACTTAACAAAATCCCTTAAAACGAAACCAATAGAGAGACAAAAGGAACGTAAATAATTCTCCTGTGCCAAAATTAGACGCAAGAATGAAAGACGCTATAAAAAATACGGGAACAAAGAAAGTAAAAATCTAGAGGCAAGCTCCTAGCTCCATCTACAAAGAAAAATTCGAACTGATTCCTAGAAGAACAAAAACTCTTCAAACTTTTTTTAATTAAGTTATTGACTTTTAGGAAGTTATTAGGGTAGCCGTTATCTTTTAAGTTATTTTTTAAATTAAATTAATTTAAAAGATAATTTAAACCCTTGTCATGGAAACCTTTGTGACAACCCTTTACCCTTGCCGAAGACAAGGTTTCCAAAACCTTACGACAAGCTTTCTTTGCTATCTGGGTTATCGTTTCTCCGGTATTTTGCCGTTAGCGATTTGTCCGACACAGCTGCAGCGGTCTTTAGAAAGCTGGTACAATAGAGTACCGATTTGTTCCCTTGAAAAACGACACCACGTGATTCAAAACGTGAGACAGCAGCAGAATCGGGGGGAGGGGCTAGAAACTAGAGCCTGTTATATCCGGGGAATTGAGGAGAGGAGGGGCTAGCGATTGGAAAGTAAGCAGATGTTTCTTGCCTCTATTTTCACGTGCTGTTAACAGATTATTTTCTATAATTTTATTAAGAAGCAATTATGCTTACATCTTCCCTTTTATACATACTTTTATTGTTATTAACCGCTTAACTTACCAGCCCGAGAATACTCGTGCATCGAATTATCGAAATTTTAGTCTTATAAACTAAAATTGAATCATTAATTAGCTTTATAATTTGACACAAAAAATATGTAGGATCCATAAACATCTTAAGTATCCTATGCCTTCTTAGATGAATGAAAACGACAGCCCCTTTCCAAAACAGAAGGGGTCATCTTATTAGATGGCAAAGAAAATTATTAAGTTAAGTGGTTAAATTTTTTCATTAAAATTCTCACTTTGAAGCTCTTAAAAATGTATGTGTCTAAACAATTTAAAGTGTACAAAATATGATTTTATATCGGCGAGTATTTGTAAGATGAATCAATAAGTGCAATGAAATTAGTTACTATATAAGTACGTAAACAATCAACAGGAAAAATAAAGCAAATTTTTAAAAAAAAATTTAAGATTTTTTTACAAAGTAAGTAAAATATAAAACTAGAACAAGAAAATATATTTTAATTAGCATACAATAAAATTAAAGTAAAATAACAAAAGAATTTTTTTAGTAGAAAGAAATAAAGTTAGAAAAAATTACAACATGTTTAAGAAGCGCGAAATTGCAGCAGCTAAACAAAAAAAATAACAGTAGACAGATAAAAATATATCCAAAAGTAAAAAATGAAGGAAATAAAAACAATCCTAGAGTAATTCGAAGGTAACTAAAAGCAGAAAACAAAAAAAGTAATCCATTCAAGTTCACTTTTTCAAGGGCTAAGAACTTTTCGAAATGGATTCAAAAGAATGTTTGGGAAATTTTCTGTAAGAAGCAAGCCTTTAAGCTAAAACAAAGCTTCTCTATATAAGTAAATGCACATGCTCTTCTTACTATATAAGTAAATGCACAAGTCATAAATATTGGACGCAAAGATGTTCAAACTGTCTATAAAGATAACCTGTCTATAACAATATTTTTCCTATGTCCCTCCAATATCGATCCAAACAGATTTTACTCTCTGTAAATTTGGGTTCTAAAGACCATAATAGGAGAAGATCTGATATTTTTTCTATGTCCCTCCAATATCGATCCAAACAGATTTTACTCTCTGTAAATTTGGGTTCTAAAGACCATAATAGGAGAAGAGATCTGATATTTTTTCTATGTCCCTCTAATATCGATCAAAACAGATTTTACCCTATGTAAATTTGGGTTCTAAAGACCATAATAGGAGAAGATCTGAAGAAATTTTTCCGAAGTCGTGCTATGAGAACCATTGCAATAGTTAGTTTGCCTATAAAAGAATATACCTAAAAGTGAAAAACCTACGCAGACGTTCTTTTTTAGTTTATTCGACATATGATAAAACATCTTACTGAGAGCTTCTTAAAAACTAATCGATTGGACGGATTACACGAAAAGTAAACAATATGATTCCGCTATTTGGGCATATCATTATAAAAATCTGATACCCTCATTCACCAAAAAAATTTCCATTTCTCCCTCACAGAAAGAAGGAAACTGGAATTCTCAGGAGACGTTTCAAAGCTTCCAGTCAAATTTCCCATCGAAAAAATAGAGTCCCAAAATAAACCGACAGCCCCTAAAGCCTTTCGTGTGAAGTTTATTGCAAGTGGCATTTTCCATTGCTGCCTTCATGATTCTTCCTTCGGACCTAGTTTTATTTTATGCCCCATCTTCTTTTTTTGTTCTGGTGGCATTTTCCATTGTGGTCGTCATAGCTCTGACTTCCAGGTGTTAGAGACAATTTATGCGCCTTTCCCCCTCTTCCACCTTCTGGAAACAACACAGAATTGGCTGACTCTTTTCCAAAAAAGCCCTAGATTGGCATCGTAAATACATAACAATCACGAAAAGATTTTGCATCGATTTTTTGGAACGTGGAAATTGGCTCTCGACAGTTTCTAAGATGCGTTTCCGAGATGAATAGGATTTACAGTGTTGCCGATTTTTTTATGAAGCTGACGCACTAAAAATAATTATATTGTTTTGTTGCCGCATGACGTAGAGGGAACGTAAGGTTCGATTTGATTTCGGTGGTTTGGCTGAAAGTATTTAACTTTTATACCTTAAAATGATTTGATTTACTCCGAATTTTTTAATGGATCGTGGTATAGATAGCGAAGGTGATTTCGAAAAATGTTTTCATGAAAACACATAATTCACAAAACAAAATGCATTCTAAACTCTTCTTCTATAGAGTAAACAAAATTTTTATGTTTTATTGTTTAGCAACGGATTCGGAAACCCCCCGCTCTTTTGCGCATGCGCCGGGCGGAGTTATTTTCATCAAAATAGGGGGAAAGTGAAGAATGGAAGGGGGATGTTTATATTTTACTGAGCGTGATCTAACAAATAACTCCGGAAATTCGCTCATATGACCTTGATTTCGATATGACCGATTGCCTTACACCCCTTTCCGGTGTAAAATCATCCAAAAGTGGTAGTCTCGGAATCCTTTGCTGAACAGTACATTCAAAGGAAAATTATTAGTTTGCTGCGTTTGAAAGATTATTTATTTATTTTTAGCCGTACAAATTTTGTAAATATTATATTGGGTATATAACTGCCGTTGTGAAAAATTAATTAGTAAATAAGTTTTAATTAGATTTTGCTTGTTAAGTATAGTAAGCCTGAAAGTTCTAACTATCTTTTAATAAAGGTTTAAGAGGAAAAGAAACAGGTATGAGTTATCTGATGCGATTTCTTAATAATAACTAGTTTAACGCTTTGTAGGCCTATAAGGCTGATTGATGTAAAATAACCCGATTTATATTTTCCCCTACAAAATTATGCTAATGAGTTTCAATTGCCTAATCCTAGGAACATTTTTAAAATTATCGATAAATATAATTTGTCTGTGGTATGGCAAATGCAGTTTAGATTTTCAAAGGGTGAAGTAAATAAAAGAAATTCTGATTTCTTTGAAAAGAAATAATATGTTGAACATGTCACGATGTTCTCAGCTGAAAATAAAACAGGCTCTTAAAATAATGGCAGGTTATCCTTCTTTTCAATTATAGTTGAATTATGTGTATATGTCTAAATTTTTGAAATGTCTTCTTTTAATTTCATTTATTACCTCTTTTAAGCTATTTTGAGTAAAAATATTTTATTTATTTATAAGTCTAGCTGAAACAAATAGAATTTCAATCATTTGATTTTTCGTATTTGATTTATAACTTTTAATTCAGCACTTCTAATTGCAATGAAGTCTAATTTAATTATTTTTATTCTGACGCGTGTATCTTGGATATAGGGACCTTTCCTTTTCTCTCCGATAAACAGAGTTTATTACTTTTTTGCTGATAACCTTTCCTCTCTATTTATAACCAGAAAGATATTTTTATTGAGAAGATGTATTTATTTATGAAAGCACTTATCTCGTAATAAAAGCGATGCGAAAAGACTACACGAATTTTCCATTAGCATCATTAGCTCATCATTAAATTCATTAATTGGTTTCTTTCTTTAAATATTGATATCATAAGAGCTTGAAGGAAAAATGTTTACAAAATTAGCTTATTTTTCTTCATAATAAGGTATTTTAGCTTTCTCCTATCTTCTTTTCTTGTATTTGTGTAATTAAGTTTGTAATGTGCGGAATATTTTTTTTGCTTGAGTGTAATAATTCCATATTAATTGATAGCTCTTGATTGGTTTTTAGATAAATTTTATTTCTCTTCTATTTTTGTGCTTTTGTCAGTAAAGTTGCTGTTTTTTTGTTATAGTGGTGATTTTTCGTTCTTAATTGGACTATAACTTTGAAGCTTTTTTCGCATCTTAATGTAATGCAATTTCTTTCATTAAAGTGGGATATCGGCTCGCCGTTGGAGCTGCACAGCTCCTTAAATTTATTTCAAATATATATTTGATCTCTTTTTATTAAAGAACAAAATTCTTGGAGTACTTTTTTTGCCTGTGCGGTGGCATTATTCCAGAATAAAGCTAACAACTGACAAGAGCCCGCATAATAACGGTGTCAATAACACTTTCTTAAATAATGATATAATTTCTTTTCAAGTAAGTTGAAAACAGCGGTGGATCTCTTGAATCGATATTGAATATTCGATAGCGAATATTCAATCTCCCTGAATCATAGTACCAACGATTCATCCCCTTTAAAATCATTTTCAAACATTTTCCCCCCCATTTTTGAAAACTGGTTGACATTCTTCCCATTTTAAAAAACGAGTTGACATTTCCCCCCATTTCAAAAAAACGGTTGACATTTCCCCCCATTTCAAAAAACCGGTTGACATTTCCCCCCATTTCAAAAACCCGGTTGACATAGCATCCATGAGAGAATTGTGAGATGAATTTCTGGTGAGAAAGAATAATATTTTCATATTGTTATTTAAGTAATTTTTGAATAGTTTTTTTCTTTTGTTTAGGCTTAACTATTCTTCTCAAACTTTTTAAAAAACAGACTAGGGTATACATTTGATAACTAATTCACTAAATGATATTTGAGGCAGAATATAAAAAAAAGGGAATGGCAATTTGCTTAATGAGTCGATATCAGCAGGCATGTGGATATTTCGACTATCTCGAAAAAATGTCAGGGTTGCCTGTATTTCCCAGAAAAGCTATCGAGCTACTTAACATCGATAGAGCGAGGAGAGCGGAAGTTAGGGTAAAGAAAAAGGTTTTAAGAAGAGAAGTTTGAAAAAGGTACAGAAATTTAAACATCCAATTTTACTTTACCAGTGTTATCACAAGAAAAAAATATTCACTATCATTTTCAATATCATTTCATTTCTGCTGCATCTCTAACGACAAATGCAGAAGAATTAAGGATGACCATGGTTACCAAACTTTAAAAAAGGATGCGTCTGTGTATTAAATATGCAGATCGGTATTTGTTGGAGGCAAATAACACCTTTTGTTACAAATACGCACTGTTTCTTCAATTTGGTGAGTAGAGTCTTCGCAAATGCTTTTGCTCGTATGGAGTATGACATATCAGATCCTGTACCGGCGACACCAAAAATTAGCCTTTTAAATGTAACTTCTGGATCTTATGCAGTTTTTTGTTCTTAAATATATTTTGGATTGCCTCTCTTGTGTTTTGATAACAATAACAAGGAGATCTCATTGTCACTTGCATTTTTTCACCATTAAGTACGGTACATTTTAGCTTTCAAATACAAAAGAGTTGCAATTATCATATTGCTTATAGTATTAAAGAAAATCTAGATGCTAGGGTAGAGTCAACAGTTAATTGTAATTACCGTATATCCAACATTGTTCTGGAAACGCTTAAGTATTATTAACCTTCTAGAATCCAACTCCAGTAAAAGCATACGAATATGAGATACTTAACCATTTTTAACCAGCACATGCATAGAATACACTAATAATTAAAATGCACTTTAGAGGTAATAATTACCAGTATTCCGGTTAGATGGTTAAGGATGATATTAACGTGTCGAGTTTCTGTGATCGATGAAGGTTGGATCTGGATAAAAATATTCCTCCGATCATTGCGTTATTAAGAATTTAAACTAAAACATTTATTACCAAATGAATGCTAGATTTTTCTTCATATTAATAACTATAATGATTTAATAGATGGATGTTTATAATTTAGAGGAAGTAATGGATGCATTAACTTATACGTTGAGAGAAAACGGAAAGAATATTTATAGTTATGGAAATAGTTTGGTCTTAAACCAAAAATAATCTAAATAAGAACTTTAAACTATGACACCAAGATTTATACTTTTTCCTATGACAAATATTCCCGGATGAGCGCAAGTTAATGAAATAGCTTGTCTGAAATTCAATCAGCATTTAAAAGCATTAAATCGTTTTGGAGTAAGCTCTCGAGGTTTTATTTTGCACCAACAAGCCATTAACGCTGGATGAGGAAGGAGCAAAAAATGGTAATCTGTATGAGGAAAATGACGAAGGTTTAAATGACTTCGTCGAAAAGGCATTAAAGCGCAACTTTCAAAAGTTAAAAGAGCAAACTTGAGGCAGCCCACACACGATTATCAAAAAATGTTCTTTTTAACGCTCTGAATTTACAGCTGCCTAATTAGAAAATTTAAGTGAGAGTTAATTATTTTTAAAAGTCATATTTAAAGAGCCGGGGGACTTAAATTATCGCTATTTATTTATTCAGCGAACGGAAACTTTCAAGAGTTTCGGAAATAACCTTCTATATGAAACTTAAAAAAATGTTTTTTGAGATTAGATGCACATAGAATTCACCTGAAGATCTTAAACACATTTTAATGTTAAATATTTTTCTTCATTCCCGAACGTTACTTGTGAAACTTTTGTTCTTCGGGCGCAAGAAATATGCGTTTTAAAAATTAGTTTATTGTTAAACGAATTAAAAATATTAGTCTGAATTTGTTCAAATATATGTTTGATATTTTTTTCTCTTGAGGAGAAGTTACTGAGTTTAAGAATATATCTCCACTGCATATTTTTACTGAACTTCAGTTTTAAGCAAAACTTTCGCTAACAGCATAAATAACAACATAATTTATAAACTGTACTGTATTACTTATCTACTATAACAATTACAGTACTGAAAAGCTCGAAGTTAACGTTACTCTGTATTTTTTAAAATTATAGAAATTTCGAGAAATATTATTACGGCATTTTATAAATTTTTTATGTTCTTCCAATACTGCAAACAAGTTAAAAATGAATTCCTTATTTCTATACAATTATTTTTCAGTCGTCCCTTTTGTTTTCTTGACAAGCAAGTAGTTCCTGAGATGCTCTTAAAAGAACAGAACTCTCCTATTTTTTTTCAATCGTATACCAGAAATCGAGTTGTGAAATGATTGATCCATTAAAAAGGCAATGGTTGTTTAAAAAAGTTCCGCAAAACTCATAAATATTTGTTTGTCAGGGAAAAAAGAAACGTTGATTTTATTGCAAAAGCCAGTTACACAAATTCTGTAAGCTTTCTGTTTTGAGAAGAAACGTAGTTTTTTCTGCATTATGTGAGGCAATGCCATCATTTAGCCATAATATTACCCGTTAGAATTCGATACTTTATATTTCGAGAGTGTAAGTTGTAAAAAAGAATCGGCATGGTATTTTTAATACATTAACATCTATTCCATTGCTGTAAATCAACTAATTTTATTAATCTCAGATCTATCTACTAAAGCCTCAAAGGACATGATTTACTATATGCAGCAAAAATCAACAATGAAGCGAATGAATACAAAATTTCAATTATTTATGTTCTCACCAATCGCACAGAAAAATAAAAACTTTAAAAAGCATAATAAGGAAACAGGCCATAAACAAACAACATTGGAATTAGGCACTAATAAAAGTTTTGAGAAAATAATATTTTGGTTTTACATTTGTCAACGCGTTTCTTTACAAATGAAACTTATTTTCAACAAACAGTGGATTACTTTGGATTTTCAAAACTGACTTGATTTTTATCAATCTAAGGCGTAATTTGAGATGTTAACAGGGATCATTAGGTTAATGTTAAAACTATTTCGGATCACGATCATCGAGGATTCATTGACCTTTCTATCTGAAATTATTACTTTTAGTCGTACTATTTCCGAAATATAATTTTGTATCACAAAATATCCAATTCTCAATGTTTTTAGAATTTTTCCTTCAAATTCTTTTAAATTTTTGATGGTCCACGGATCCTGCAGATGTGACTAAATTGTCATCGTAGGCATTAAAAACAGTGTTCCGGCTCATATTGTAAGTCTACACAAATTGTTCTAAACTCTAATCCGGTAGATTATTTGCTTTCAGAATTAAACGAAAGATTAGAGATATTCGGGTCGTCCTTTATGTATTTTGACAGCATCACCCATTCTCAATTTCAGCCTGCTCATTGCTTAAACCGAAAATAAAAATGATTTGCAAAAACCCAAATGAGCTTAGCTATCCTACTTAGCAAACAGAACTGTGAGTTATCTCAAAAAAATAAATTTCTTAGAAAAAAAAACAAACAGGAATCATTCAAGTTTTCAATTTAGGATTTTTTAAATTACTAAATTACTATATAAGCGACAGCTATTTGAAAAACATGCGCATTGTAATGAATATTTAGCCGATTAACTCATGAAATCTAAGTTATTCATTGCATAGTTGTCTGCCAATTAATCCCTTCTTGGTCGGCGTCGCACGTCACACTTTCGGCTTTTTTGTACCCGTGTGGTCGGTGTCGCACGCCATACGTTCGGCTTTTTTGTGCCCCTACGGTCGGTGTCTCACGCCATACGTTCGACTTTTTGTGCCCGTACGGTCGGTGTCGCACGCCATACGTTCGGCTTTTTTGTGCCGTACGGTCGGCGTCGCATGTCACACGCCGAAAAGAAAAATTGGATCGTTGAAAGTGAATCCGTCGCTACTTACGCGTCTCGTTGTATTCTCCGATTATTTTTTGTATTTCTGAATAAGCAATAAAATAATCGTCAATAAATGATTTCAATGTGGGTTTTACTCTCTCATGGTCAAGAAAGATTGTAAATCTGTTGTCACGGTAAGGTTGTAAAACTATTTTAACCCTTTGCGGACAGGTAACTTTTTAGAACACTCAGATCAGGTTGGCGCAGTTTATACGCCATCCCATTTTTTCCAACTCTTTGCGTATTTAATTTTATAAAACTTTATTTTTCATAGTGTAATAAGATTAGGGGTTTGAATGGATGGATAATATACACACTTGTGTCCGAATTTTAGCCGCTATCCTCTTCGTTAACTGGATTTCCTACACCCCAATCTAGAGATTTGTAAACTGTGGCGGACATTATACGCCGTACCTGACAGCAAAGGGTTTCTTCTTCGCCCTCTTTGACGGCGTCACATGTCACGCGAAGAAGATAAAAATTACATCCTTAAAAGTGAATTCGTCACTACTTGCACGACTCGCTGTATTCAACGATTATTTGTTGTATTTCTGAATATTGCTAAGAAATGGCGCACATCGTCCTACTTTGTTCATGTTTACGCGGTGAGATTTCCCATCTTGAAAGGAAAACATAATCAGTTTGTTGAGGTTCGGAAAAGAATCCGGCAAGAAGGGGTTAAAAACATTTTACATATCATTAATAATTCTTTTCTTGCGGATATTAATCTTAAATACTTCAAAGCAATAGATTTGAAAAATATATTATGAGAGGGTATGTTCTTTTAATTTAAAACTAGGCAGAATTTAACATCAGCGTCGTTGCAGGGAAAAATGGAGATCAGTGAACTGGATATCACATGTATGACCACCAGTAGGTCGAACAAAAACTGATGACAGACAAAAAATATTTTGCTATTCGAATTCAGGACAGAACATATATTAATTTTCAGCAAAAAATGGCGGGAGGCTGTCTTTTTCAAACAGCCGCTGATGTTAAAGGCGTATGACTGTTTTACTCGCGTGACTGTATTCCGATTTTCTATTTTTTTTGGTAACTTCGGTTGTCACCCTTTATTTCTAAAATTAAACATTAATTATGTTTTGAATATATGTAGTTACCGAGATATGGAGGATCGCGTCACCAATTCATGCGTATTTTTGCCCAACTTTGCGACTCAGTAGTCGCTGAACTACAATTCAGATTTTCAAATTCTTTTTTGTAACTTCTGTTGTTACCCTTTATCTCTAAAATAAGACATATTTTTAACATATGTAGTTACCGAGATACACAGGATCTCCCATACAATTTTTTTTGTGGCGTTTTGGCGTGTGAATCCAATTCCTTCCCGAGACCCCAATGGGAGGAACGTAGTCCTACGTTAAAATCCTTTTTTTTGTGGTCATTAATCAAAATCCTACCAAGAAGGGGTTAAAAAGTTATTACCGAATATTTGTTTCAAGAAATCAAATTGTTTACTGTGAAAGAAAAACAAGCACTTCTTGAAAGTAATGATTCAGAGAACGAAATAACTAAAATCTATCTGAAAACTTTTAGTATTTTTTAAGAATGTTTAAGTCTTGAATCCTACTCAGCATCTTACGAGACATAAATCGATGTTAAACTCTTCCTTAGAAAAAGAAAGCAATCCGCAGAATTTATCAGGAGCTATTCGAAATTCTTTAGTTCGAAACAAATTCTCATCGAGGATTTGAGAACTAGAAGTTAGAGCAGCCGAGCGAAATCGGAACAGTTCGTTCTTTTTATGGAACTTTTTTTTTCATCGAGATAACTGGAATGGAGTCCTCGTGTGGAGTCTCTTTCTTCGGAAATGGTTGACTGGGGGAGGGGAGTATCATGTTTTATTGAATTACACTTCTTTCTTGCCGTTTATTTGGGGTTTTACCTCATTTTTATGAAAGAAAGGAGCTTTTCAAAATACGTGTGTAGCAACAGTTTTGTTGAATCAATAAAATGTTCTGGCTGGAATGGTTTGCACGATACACGTTTCAGAAATAGAATGAGATGTTATAGACACTCCGCTTAGAATTTCTTTTAGAGTGCTTTTAAAATCTAGGATACACTTTTAATTAAATCTTAAATAGCATGTATATGATAAGAATTTGCTGGAAAAAGTCTTTAGCGTACAATTTTTAATACGTATGAATTAAAAAAAGTGTAGTTGCACTTTTTCCAATTTTTTTTCCTCGAACTTTTTTTAAAAATTATTAGTTTTATTAATGCTTAATCTTAGTTTAAGGAAAAATACATTAATATTTTTGCACCTGAATTAACTCTGTAGAATGCATTACGAGTTTAACAATCATAAATTCAGCAAGATATGCTGTTGATTTGAATGAGAAAATTCTTGACGAAATTTTATTGTTGAATGAATTAATTATGCACTCTACGATTCTATTTTACACCGATACCCCACAAATTATTGTAAGTGTTTCTTTACCTCACAACTTTTGATTATATATGATGACGATAAATATTTTTACATATTTATAAAGAAAATCTGAAAACGTTTTTTTTTATATAACTCAAATAAAGCTAAATAAACTGCACATGACAGCTTTTCGAAGCATGCATCCTGTCGACACCTGTCTGGAAACTGAGTTCAGTCTTTTTATGTCTAGGTAAAGGTTAATAAAATGCTTCTTTCAAAAATGAAATCTTTATACAAGAGCAGTTGAGTATTTAATCATTACTAATATAAGAGCCCAGATCCTCCGGTAACGCTCTGACGTCACCAACAATAAAACTCGCGCAATAGCACTGCGAGACGTTAAACAGCATTATTTCATTGTTAGAGAACCTAAATTTCAGTAATTTTAAATTTAAAAGAGTAATTGTCGATCTAATTTCAAATTTAATAGCTCTAAAATAGTGAAATAAAATTTGCTATCCATTGATATAAAATTTATCACGCTTTGATCAATACTTCCCGAGAAATTTTAAATTACATTAATCATATATTTCAAATTAATTTCCGTTTTATAATAGAAAGTAGTAAATTACGTCAATGGTATAACATGCGCGTGATATAGTTTGGACGCCAAATTGTATCTGAATGCAATCGTGGCGATGTTGTTTTCTTGCCAAGAATTAAATTAGCCACCAATGACGTGAATCTACCATTCGTTCTCAACCGCCGCCAGTTCCCGTTAATTCCAGCTTACACCATGACTATCAACAAATCGCAGAGGCAAACTTTCGATCATGTTGGAATTTACCTCGATGAGCCTGTCTTTTCACATGGACAGTTCTATGTTGCACTTTCAAGGTCTAGGATTCCCAATCACGTTAAAATTTACACAGAGACATATGAAGTACAAGGAAAATTACAACGAAAAATACTTCACACGGAATGTTGTTTACCAAGAGGTTTTTTGAATGAAGAAATATTTAAATAATATGTAAATAAAAAAATATTTCCTGTCATAAAACATATGTTTATTTTATTTGTTTTCAATCAATGTTAAACATTTCTCTCGCTTATATATATCTATTTAAACACGTCAAATTTGAAGGGAAATCTCTCGAATGAAGAGGCAATTTGCACCCGTCAAACCATGACGGGTGATTTTCTAGTTTAAAAGAAGGATGAAATAAGAGCAGAATATAAGAATCATTGATGTGGAGTCTACGATGCCCACCAACTTCGTTCCTCTTAGGATCGCCAACTTTTTGCCGCCAAGAACGGAGATGAGAGAACATTTGTTTTGGTTGCGCAATGATGTTTTTAACGAGTAACATACGCGCATGCGCGGAAATTGATAATTTCATCTGTGTTTTGAGCATCACTCTATATTGCGTCTCGTTCCGATTGTAATGTATTGTTCATCTCTTCGGCGTGATTGGTCGATTCATTCGAATTTGAATAAAACTTCGTTTGAATTCTTCGGTTTGAATATCGGTTCAGTACTGTGGATGTTATTCTGTGTCTTTCGTTTCTCAATGAGTGAGCGAAGCTACGAGTATTCCACTATGCTGAAAGCGAAGCCGCTGATGTTTTTATAAGTTAAAAAATTGCTCGGTTCACACTCGAAATGCCGCAAGCATTGCGCGCTCAATCTCTCCTTTTCAGGTGACGCATGCGCAAGAGAGCAATGAAAAGCGTACTGCACATCCAAAACAGTATTTGGCGACTGCAAATGAAATTGCGCCAAGTAAAATTGGCGAGAAGCAGGCCGGCACCGTGGACTCCAGGTTTATCGAATCGTTTTGATTGTTTGCCTATATTTGCAGAAAATCAAAAGCACACTCTGAGTATAAAAACTTCTTTTAGAAAGCTTATTCTGAAATCAAAAATGGAAACAACTGAAGCGATTTTTGATGAAACTTGATTGTGTGTTTGATCAAAAATGAACTGAATAAATGAAGTAAATGTAAAAAAATGATCAAAAATGTTGATAATGAAATGGTGAATCAAAGTAATTCAACATTTTCCATGATTTTATTCGTTTTATAAAAGTTCAGCGAAACCTCTCTACAGCGTCTCCCCTCCGTTCTAAGGATGATTAGCAGCTCTATAGGTTTTTCATAGTTGGAAGTATAAGATGTTCATTTAAATAATATTTAATTTGTCATTTCTCATAGAGTGAATTTTAAGAATCATCTAAAAAAACTTAATTTGAAAATTATTTTTTTGAAAAAGTTACAATTTGTGTTTTCTTGGATCTTTCAGTTTTTTCTCGGAGGTAACTTTTTTCAGTACTGTTTTCTTCAAAAATAAACCCCTTATTTTTTCGTCGATAGTTATTGAGGCATGCGCGATAACTGTTTTTCCTAAAGTCTGTTCAGCCGATAGTTTCATTTGCTAATGGTAGCAACTCATAGCAGCAGTTTCTTTGTCCGAGTCAGCGGCTAAAAATCACAGATGATGTCTAGAACGCAGCATTGCGTAGAGGTTGAAGTTCAACGTTTCTCCATATTGGGAAAGGAATGATTAGTTTCGATCCGATTTCCGGGTATTGTTTTAAGTGTATGCGTGTTTAGCTATTTCTTTCCTCTATTTTCTTTTTATAAAATGTATAAAGTCAGAGAGACGAAAGGAATAGATTTAATCAATGTTCAAAGGGCAACCAACTCTCCCACTCAGAAGGGTTTGAGTAGATGTTTCCAGGTGTTATTTTAACATTAGGCACGTGAGAGAAAATTCCGTGTCGAACAGAAGTGGTCTTTGAGAGGAGTGACCGCTTGGAAAAGTTTTACTGTATTTATGCGATTCTATTAATATGTTTTTGAGAATAAAAATAATCGCAAGATCAACTCCTTTTGTACTTTCTCGTATACGAAGTATTGTAATCGTCGAAAAATTCGAACTCGAGATTTTGACGAATCTCCACGTTTTAGACGTTCCCTGAGTCCGAAAAAAACAATTTTGGAATTATGTTTGTGTGTGTGTGTGTCTGTAAACACGATAACTCAAAAACTATTAGAGCTACGGGAATGAAATTTGGTACGTGTACTTTACGCATAATTTGCGGGTTTCTATCAAACCGTGGACAAACTCCGTCTAAGGGAATTCTGTCTGTCCGCGTTAATGTGAACACTATAACTCATAAACCTAAATAGCTAGATGGATAAAATTTTGTACACAGTTCTATCATCAGAAATGTAGGTTCTTATCAAATTTTGTGCCAAATCCGTCGAAGGGTTGACTGTCGGTCGGTCTGTATAATCGCATACTTCTGAAGACGATATCTTCTAAAAGAAATTACTGAGATAAATGAAATTTCGTATGTAGTCTTGACACCCTAATTATAGATTTGTCTCCAATTTTCGTTTAAATCGGTTTAAAAAAGACTTTGAAATTGCATATTTGGTTTTTTCCCCCATTCTACGACGCAGAAAAAAGCGCGAGTGTTTTCCCCACCTTAGGGAATACCGCACGTTTTCTGGCGCGCGGTGTATTCCCCCCACACTGGTGTTAGTCGTATGCGAGAAAATTTCGGGGAGGCCACTCCCGCTGGTTTTCGTTGGTTCAACATGTGGTAAATCATCCTATTGAAAGTTTCAAGGCCTTATTACGCAAGCAGATAGGAAAAATAAGCAAGTGAACCCCTAAACCTCGAATGCCAGAAATAATCGTCGCTGTCCCTATAGTCGGAACCAACTGGTTCCGCTTCGAAAGTAAAAAGAGGCAGGGGTAGCCTAGTGGTAAGGCCTCGGCCTTAGGGCCGGAGGGCTCCAGGCTCGAATCCCGATTCCGCCGAAGATCCGTCTAGCATTGGGCCTGTTTCACGCTAAAATATACGTAGGTGCTAAAGGAAGTTTGGATGGGAATGTGCCAGCTCAGGTGTCGTCCTCGTCATCTGATCGAGGCTCAAAATTACGAGGTCCGTCCCAAAATAGCCTTCGTTTTGCTTCAAAGCAGGACGTTAATAAACTAAAACCAAATCGAAAAGAAAACAGCTTCAGTAGCTTTCACTGATCGTATGCACGCTTTTGCGAGCTTAAGAAACAATAATAACTTTTCGTAGGGAACTATTTGCTTTCGTTTCGAAGCATTTTCCCTTATTTTTTATGATAATGCGTTTAAAAGAAAGGCACCTGATAAATAAAAATAGCTGATATATATATATATATATATATATACAAAAAAAATGTTTTCCACTTAAGGGGACACCTCAAATAAGGAGATCAGAACATGCCGTATAAGTATAATAGGTAGAGTCTCACTTCCTGGTGGGATCTCGTAGTTGGTGTGGGCTCGTATTATCTCCTACCGATATCGGGTCGTACCTCTGTCTGAGGAGTCTTCGCATGTGCCACTTGTAAGGAGGGCTATAATGTGGGGGCCACAGTGCTCCATTAATTATCGCGGCGGTCGTGTAATTCATTTTTTTCCTCGCGCGCTCGACTGGAGGGGAATAACTCGTTTATGGTATGGTTTACACAAATAATGTTAAATTACCTTCAACACAAGAGTATTTGCTTTTTTTTTCTCACTCATATTCGAAATAAACGTTGTGATGTCTATCAGATAGTAAGTATTGAAAATTAATTAACTTTCGCTTACGTATCTCAAAAAGGGAAAAAAATTTTCAAAACAAAACACTCCTTGAAACTGATATGTATCTATATAAAACAATGTTCTTCCGTCAATAATCCACTAAATATCAATCAGGAAATCGATATTGTCAAAACGCATTCACATAACCAATGAAGAAATATTTTTAACGTCAAATATTAAGTTTAAATTCTTCGGCTTTTTTCATGAGTCTTAATGAGCACTTCATCACTCTCAGCAAAATAATTCCTCTACTTGACATTTCAGTGCTAGCATTTTACAACACCATTTTCCCCCCCCCCCCCCCCCCCAAAAAAAAAGTATTATCTTTTCCACAAACAGGACAAGTGGTTTTCTGGTGGCATTGCAAATCTTCCAGTCAAATTTCCCATCGGAAAAAATAGAGTCCCAAAATATACCGACAGTCCCCAAAGCCTTTCGCGTGAGGTTTATTGCAAGTGGCAATTTCCATTGCTGCCTTCATGATTCTTCCTTCGCACCTAGTTTTATTTTATGCCCCATCTTCTTTTTCTTCTGGTTCTCGTAGTATTTTCCATTGTGGTCATCTTTGCTTTGACTTCCAGGTGTTCGCGACAATTTATGCAGCTTTTTTTCTTTCGTCCTTTTGGCAACAAGCTACAATTGACTGAGACTCTTCCAGAAATATCGTAGATTGGCATCTTAAATATATAGCAACCATGAAAAGGGTTTCTTATCGATATTTTAACTATGGCAGTGTTAATGTAAAATCGAAAAAACATGAATTTGGTTCATTTTATCTCTGAACTCTCCGTATGAATTTATGCGCCTTTTTTTCTTTCGATCTTTTGGCAACAAGCAGCAATTGACTGAGGCTCTTTCAGAAACAGGGCCGGCCCGAGGAGGTTTCGAACGGTGCGCGCGCACTAGGCCCCATGTTTCTGAAGGCCCCACACCGCTGACTGATTTGTTAAAATGAAAATTGATTGTATTGATTTATTTAACGAAATCAAAGTTTTTCGTCGAGGTTTGCCTTCCAGGACACAATATTGCAATATTTATCTAAAAATAATTTATTTGCATTTTATCCAAATTTTGTTACTGTTCAGAAAAATATATTTACCTTTACCAAATATCGTCGCATCTGCAGAAAGCTCTTTCATAAGATTGAAAATAATAAAGAATTATTTGAAATCTAGCGTTAATCAAGAACGATCCTTAGCAAATCTATTGAATTCGAATTAACCAAAAAAAACTAAATTATGGTATTATCAACGAATTAGCTATAAAACATGTAAGAAAATGAAACCGAAATCACGCATTGTAAACTTATTCTGGCAAGCCGCATTTTAAATTGTTTTTATGAAACAATAATTTTTGTAAATTTAATTATTAACGATTTTTGTGTGATCGAAATATTAACTTTATTAAAAATAATTTAATTATTTATCATTTTTATATTAATCATATTCTTATTTTGGCAGACCAAATTTGATTCAAGGCCCCGCCAGTCAACTTTGCAATAGGCCCCACTTTTGTTCGGGCCGGCTATGTCCAGAAATATCTCAGATTGGCATCTTAAATACATAACAACCATGAGAAGGGTTTCTTATCGATTTTTTGACTAGAGTTAAAAGAGCAAACCTGAGGCAGCCTGTACACATTTATCAAAAAAAAAATCTCTTTTTAACGTCTTGAATTTCCATAGCCGCAATTAGAAAATTTTAAGAGAGTTAATTATTTTTTGTAGTGC
>BGPR01003584.1:57901-72444 GCA_013235015.1 Araneus ventricosus
TTATCTTTTTTTCCCGTCAAGATAACTGGAATGGAGTAATTCGAAAACGTTTACTTCTTTCCAGCTATCTTCCCGGGGGGGGGGGGGCGATCTCATGTTTTATTGAATTACACTTCTTTTTGCCGCTTTTTTTGTCAAAGTTTTCCAAAATACGTGTGTAGCAACAGTTTTGTTGAATCAATAAAACGTTCTGCCCGAAATGTTTTGTACAAAACCAGTTTGGGAAATAAAATAAATTCTTACAGACATATTGTGTGGAATTTTTTCAGAGGGCTTCTCAGATCTAAAAGAATCATTTAATTAAATTTTAAGGAATAGGCATATAATAATGATTTCTTGGAAAAAGGAAAAGGAAGTGTTGGACATGATTCTTAAGTAAGCAACTGTGAAAAGGGTTGTTTCGATTTTTATACCGTTTTATATACTGTTATTCAACTTTGCTGGCTTCATGTTCGGAAAGATGGCATTTTGTAATCATTTTTTATCTCATTTTCTGTTGTGCTAGAGTTCGGAAATTTTGTACTGTTTTGTGTTCTCGATGGCAAGGCATTATTTTCATATTTTCAGAAATCAATTGTCAGTTAACCGATTTATTTAATTAAATTTTGATTCCATACGAGTTGGATCTCCTGGTGGTGATTCCATAATATTTATAAAAATTAACGATAAATTAAAGATTAAAAAGAAGGACACAATTAAATTATACTAATTGCATAATAAATTATATATTAGTACACTAATAAAATATTAAAAAAAATATTTTTCATAAGATTTATTTAATTATTAGTTAAAGTATTTTTCCCAGGAATTGACCACTGTTTTGTATATTAAGATATGAACCAAAAATTGGTAATTTTCTCGGAAGATTTATATTTGCAATTCATGCGTTTCGCGAATATTCGGTTTCAGGAAAATCATTACAAATGTATTATAAAAAAATTGCAATATAATTCAATACATCCTTCTGCTGATTTGAATGAGGAAGTGGTGTGTTAAAATTTCATAATCAATTTTGCAATTCTGCTGCAAGAGTTTTTATTTTTTGACGGCAGTTGATTAAATTATATCTCATATATCAATGAGTATAAATAATACAAGAAATATAATTAAATATTATCATAGACTCAAAATCTTAATTAAAAACTTTAATTTATTTTTTTCGTTTAAAATTTTAAAACTTCAATTGAAAACAAAAAAGTATTTAGTTCATTAATATTAGTTCACATTGTATATTAGTTCACATTATTAGCTAATCAAAATTAGTTTACATTGAAAAAAGATACTAATTAATATATTTCACTACATACGGAATGTTAAATAAAGGTTTGTTTAGATGACGTTTAAATGTTTTGATCGCTTTTACTACCTTAACGGGAATAACACTATACTCGGAAATATAAAAACTTAGTAGGCGAAATTAGTTTCTCAAACGAAAAGAGAAAGAACTGGATTACTAATGATTACTCTTAAGTTAAAAGAGAGAAAATTACAAAAAAAATTACAAAAAAAAATTATATTAAACATTAATTTCTTTTTTCTACTGTTTTCTTCCTTTCATTCCAACTTTTCTCTTTTTTGTAGCAGAAAATATTTTTATACATATTTAATTAGTGGTGTTGAACTTTCTTTAAAAACTGATACAAAGTTCTATATTGATAAGATACTAAGACATTCTTATATTTTTTGCAAGGATTCTGTAAGTTTAATTAAATAAATAATTACTAACACAGTGTATTCATAAAAACAATGTTAGAAATAGTATAATTGTGATCCTATCACTTTATACGAATAACGTTTTAAAGATTTCACAGTAAATATACGCGTATAAATTTAAAAAAGTGACATGAAGTATAAAAGATTTGACATGATGTATAATAACTAATATCGACACCAGAAACTTTAATATTTGTGTCATTTAATAAGTAGTAAAAATCGAAAATGCTCTTGTAATGTCGGTTTAAATTATAGTAATGGATTTTAGCGCTGATTAAAAAATTCTTAGTGACACTCTCCGATTTTGATAAATTATTATGATAAATTATATTCTTATTAAATGAAAGAAGATAATACATTGGGAATTTTTAAAACTCGAAACATTATATGAAAACATAATACGTATTTTTCATCGCTCGTTTCCAAATGCATGTATTTTAAATAGCCATAAATCATTGAAATTCTCGTTATTATCAAATTATCTCTATCTTCCATACGCCTATTTTTCTTATAACTGGCTGAACTTTCCTTTTATACATTAATGTATAAAACATAAATCCAGCAACAATATTTACAAAATTGTGAATGAGACTTTATTAATAAAAGAATTATTAACCTTATTCAAAATTCATGTCATATTTTTTACATAAGGGTAAATTTTTATAAAAAAAAGTTACTAATGGAAACTAACTCCCCTGGTCCTTTAAGTATCCGCAACTTTCTTTATATATTCTACTAGCAGTACGCATATGGCGTTGCCCGTGGCATAATGACTTCAACAAAATACAAAAGCCCACAGTTTTGAAAACGAAATTAAAACATAAACATATATATTATTGATTTCTTCCTCAATTTTTAGTTAAAGTACACACAGGAACTTTCTTTTAACTAAAGATATCAGCATATGTGCGCGACTATCAAACGTATAAAACAAATACATCAAATGATTCTTGGATGAGTAAAATTAAGTAATTAAGTTTAGCTGACGCAATAAAATGATCGAGAGTATGACGTGACTGTCGTTTGATACCGCCAGCCAATCGGATAGTTGAAATGCATTCTGGGAACTGAGAATAATCTTGGGTCGGACGAAAGCTTCGTCGATTCGGATATGCGAGAGAAAATGTTTTGAACTGATCAATCGAAAAATTCATAGAAAATCGGAGAAAAAAGATATTTTAACCATTCTTGTTTTGAAACAGGGATAAATATTCCGGTTTATACCTAAAAAAAATTGAAAACGATAGCGTTATTAGAAAGTCGGATGCAAGAAAATAAGATTTGAAAGTTAAAAATATAAATGAAATGTGACTATTATTTAAAAAATTATCAAAATTCAGTAAATTATGTTAAAAAAAATCAAAACACACTTTATTAGAACAAAAATTGTTTATTCTATCCGAAGGTGAATTGATTGTTTTTCAACGATCATTAGAAAAGATACTACAGTAGTAAAAGGGCCAAAAATGACCCAAAACCACACAAAACATTAAATAAAAAATTATAAATTAAATCTTAAAATTCTGGCTTCGAGGTGCTTTGAGTCACCATTACGACTACCTGTGTGCCAAATTTCATGGCTGTAAGTGCTATAGATTCGTCTGGACATCGCACACACTCATACATACGCAAACATCGACTTTTATAAATATAGATATGTTGTCAATCCTCTTATTGGTAGCTTTATAAAAAAAGAATTTTCACTGGTAAAAATAACTGATTTAGAAGATTTAAAAATTTAAATATGGACAACTTTTTATTCTTTGATTTTAATCTCTCGCACTCGAAATAAAAATATAATAGGCTTCGAACTATCCGGCCTAATGCGACGAAAGGATAGGCGGCATGGCAAAACAGCCAGATAGGCCAGAATGCTATAAATGCTCACTTCCTTCCCCATCCCTTCCATTAAGAAGATCCCTTTCTTATCAGAACATGCTCTTGCTCACATGTTTATTTATTTAAGGAAAAGCACACTACAGAGAAAACTCCATTTACAGAATGCTATAAATGCTCACTTCCTTCCTAATCCCTACCATTAAGAAGATCCCTTTCTTATCAGAACATGCTCTTGCTCACATGTTTATTTATTTAAAGAAAAGCATACTACAGAGAAAACTCCATTTACAGAGTGCTATAAACAACAAACAAACAAAGAACAAAAGCCACAACGAGTAAATAAAATAAAATGCGTTAGAAATAAAAAGTTGAACACGGAGAATACGCAACATCATAAAAATTTTGCAAACGCATATATAATTTAAAACGAAAACTTTAAAACACTCAATGATTCTATAAGTCGTATTTTTAAAAAAAAATTAAAAGACCATTTCCAAAAGGCAAGGGTTAAAAAGTAAAAACACACAAGCACCGAATCCTCTAAAAACACACCAGGAGTTTAAACATATAAAGAGGAAAGTACACACTTAAGATAAAAGCATGTTCTGAAATCTGAGTACAGGGCAGTGTTTTCTAAATGCTTGTAATGTACCGAATTGCAAGTTTGAAATTTTATTACAGAAAAAGAATGTCCAAGAATAAAAATATTGAATAGATTTTAAAATAAATTTTATAATGTCTAACTTTACAGAAGAAGTGCAACAAAACACTTGCACGTTGAACAGTATGAATACATACACCGTTAAAATCAACAAACGTAGAACGTTTAATTAACGGATTCATTCTTATAAAATTCTTTAAAATTATGTTACTGTTATTTGGTAAATAATTACATCAACGAGAAAAGATGAGAAAATCAAAAATGACAGATCTGGTTTTTGAGAAAGTCCTTAATATATGACTGTTTCTCCTTTAACACGTTAAGTAAATCATTCTTCCTTTTATTAAGGAGAATTATTTTCTTAACTAGACCGCATAGTACGGTCGTTGATTAGATACACATCGTCGAGATTTCACTGTATTGAAGAACAATAATATTTTTATTCATTGCAAATTAGACGGAACTGATTTACATTTGTTTAAAATTACTGCATTTCGTTTCAAGAGAGATAATTTCCGGCAACTAATATGTTTCTATGAAAGAAATGCTTCTTTCTCTTTCTTTTTTCCTGAGAAATTTTCTGATTTTTAACAGTTGGATATTTTTTTAACTATCCCTAATAGAATTTAGCGGATCTGTATTGTCAAAAAACCTTCGCATAGATAATGATGATTTTTTTTCTGTATCTGATAATAAAATTAAACTTTTCACCCTGTTTCATAATAAGTTCCAATAAACTCTTCAACACTTTCAGCAACATAATTCCTTTACCTGGCATTTCATTATAAAATTCTGATATCTTCATTCCCCCAAAAAATCCGTCCCTTCCCCGAAGAAAGAAGGTAGGCGGAATTCAGGTGACATTCCAAAGCTTCCAGTCAAATTTCCCATCGGAAAAATAGAATCCCAAAATAAACCGACAGTCCCCAGAGCCTTCCGCGTGAAGTTTATTGCAAGTGGCATTTTCCATTGCCACTTTCATGATTCTGCCTTCGGACCTAGTTTTATTTTATGTCCCATATTCTTTTTTTGTTCTGGTGGCATTTTCCATTGTGGTCGTCATAGCTCTGACTTCCAGGTGTTCGCGACAATTTATGCAACTTTTTTTCCTTCCTTCTTCCAGGAACAACACGGAATAGGCCGAATCTCTTCCAGAAAAGCTCCAGATTGGTATCGTAAATGCACAACTATCATGACAAAGGTTCTCTATCGATTTTTTGGAGCATGTAAATTGGTTCTTGACAGTTTTTAAGAAGATGTATCTCGGAGCTGGATGGGATTTACAATGTAGCCATTTTTTTACAGTACTGGAGAGCCAAAAAATAATTATATAGCCTAACGGCTTTTGTTGTCGCGTAACGAAAAATGGTGTGAGGTTCATTTTGATTTCCTTTATTACGGTGAAGGAAAATAACTTCGGCAGACTTTATGTGATTTGATCTTCTTAGAATTCTGCAATGGATCTCATAGTATAGATGATCTTTTGTTTTTCATCTGTGGCCAATATTTAATTTTAAACGTTTTGATTGTAAAGTTAATCGCAGGCTTGTTGATTGATTTGTAAAAGAAAACGAATGGTGGATTTTGGAATGGAACATTTTGAATATTTCCCACTTTCTCCGTTTTGCAAAATTTGCAAATATTATTTTTTTATATACAGGTTGTCCACTAAAGTCCCTTACCACCCTTTTAACTACCGAACGGCTGCAGCTATCTTCATAAGAGTGGTGTCTAGGCATGGTAAAGTGATTATGCGCTACTGGATGAAATCACTTCCAGCGCCACCTGGTGGAAAACGGTAGAGTTAGCGTTATTATCTCTAAAACAGTACGAGATAGAGGGAAAAAGTGAATTACAAAGTTGTAGAGCATCATCTATTTAGTACAAAAAGACACCTTATGGTCATGAATGATAAAAACAGAATTCTTAAAATGCACATTTGTTTGTTTGCTGCTTCCAAAACTGTGACGACACGAAACTTGAACGAAAGGCGAAAAGATTATCTTTCGGACGAAAAATAAGCCCCCAACGTGGCAAATTGGTATCGCTCGTAATGTATTCACTTCCACTCCACCTATTCCCACAGTCCTATTTCGTGCTGATGTTACTCTATTACGCGGTGCCATTGAAAGATTCTACAACCCTTGGGTTGACTCAACCTTCATGGGTAAAGCGGGGTTTACACGCGAACAGTAAAACCGACAGTAAAATGTCGCTGTCAAGTTCGGACAGAGACTTGCCGTGGCCCGGTTAAAACTTTTATGATTCTGCGCATGCGTCATTTCTTACTGTCGGTTTTACTGTTCGCGTGTAAACCCCGCTTAAAGGAATGGAATTAACCATCTAGATTTTTTTTTCAATCATGTTTACAGTATGAATTCATTATCGTTGTCAGTTTAATTCAGTTTTTGATTCTTCTTGAAGTTCCGACCCGTTGAAAAGAATTTATGAAGACCATTCTTAACCCATTTTAAGGCCATTTTTTCTAATAGTGGTATAATAAAATAACTTTGGTACTGAGATTAATTTAAGAGAAGAATTTCATTTAGCTTATCGGATGTCATTAATTTTGTTAATTAATTTTATTAATTAATTACCATGCCAATACACTTCGTTATGGTTTAAGATAAAAAATTGGAACATCTGGGTTTTTGTTTCATCGAAACATTTGACGAGAACTTAAGCCAGCCTCAAAAAATGCATTGAAAAACTCATGAATTTGGCGGGAAGTACATTCCCACTGTCTTAGAAAGGGTTAAAAAGGGGCAGAAAGGATGTGTCCGTATGTTAAAACTACAATCTTTACTGCTATACACTGATTGAAAATATTTTAACATATTACTAGCCGCCTCTGGCGACCAACTGTTCGCCCTTAATATTTATAGCCTGTTGCTATACTTGCGACTTGGCGAAATAAATTGGACAATTGGCGGTTCTAGAGGCTGAAGGATTCTGCCAAAGTTTTATTTTGCGATATATTTAAAAAATGGAGGGTGCTGGGTGGCAGGTGAACATTGATGCTATACCTGTGCGTGATAAGTTTTCATCTAAAATAAAAATTGTCGAAATCGGTCCAGTGGTTGGAGCTGGGGGACTTCCTCATGGTTTTTTTCCACATAGAGAATGCAAAGTGAAGATGTCTTTTTTTCTATTTATTTCGAAACTGGAGCGTAGGCGACCAATGATAGCATATCTAGTAGTCATAAGCTTCCATATGAAATAACAATTGTCGAAATAGGTGGAGTGGTTGGGCTGGGGGAGTGTCTGAAGATTTTTCCTAATAAAGAATGCACAGTGGAGAAGTATTTTTTCGATTTCTCTTTTAAATGGACGGTGGAGGAGGCCAGGCGACCATTGATGACATATCTAGATGTCATAAGATTCGATATAAAATAAAAACTATTGAAATAGGTCCAGTGGTAAGGCTGGGGGACTGTCCTCTTGTTGTGGCAATTATTTTAACTAATAAATATACAGTCAATATAATTTAATGGTTAGATTTCAGTTTCTTTACATGTATTTCAGCTTATTTTATTTATCTTTATTTAGACGTAAATTAGATATAGAGACGGATAAAGAGATGTTTTTAAAAACGTATTGTTTATAGACTGGATATTATAACATACTACTATAATACTTGCAATGCATGCGTGACGCAAAAATAATTGAAAACGCTCTTTAGGGAATATTATTGGACCTACAGCTACTAAATGTTGCACGTAGAACTTTTTGTGTAGTAGATGCTCGCTAAGAAAGGTTTTATTAAAATTTTAAATAATTTTTTATTAAGTGGACATACGATTCTTAAACCTTGAAAAAATGAGGGGAAACTGTCAAATTCGATGCATTATATCTCTGAAACAATGCAATTCACAAACTCACTATTTTTCTAGAAAAGAGCTGTTCCTTCCCTTATAGTACAGGCATTTTCAAAACTTTTATATTGGAATGTATTTTTTTGCGAGAGTAATAAATATGGATATAATTTTTGGAGAAAAATGAGATAGTCACCTTGGGCGCATGATTACGGATAAAATATTTGTCTAAACACAATATTTTGGGTATCTAAGTAATCCTAAGAGTCTGTTTAAGAAAGTAAACCTCAATTTATCAATATTTAAATTTAATTTCTATTTTATATACCAATTTAAAATAAAAATGTTAAGAATCGTTAAAATTTCAACTTTTCTAACCCCCAAAAAACTTCTTTGGAGGAAATATGTACAAAAATTGTGGTTTAATTTGTAGAAGTTAGCACAATACATATTCAGTAACAATTTTATATAAAAATATTCAATGGTTCTTGAGATATCATGCCCGCAATATAAAAAAACATATTTTGAGACATAGCGCTTTAAAATTATGGTCATATTTAATGTTTACGTTGAATAGCTGATACATTTTCCTTCATAACTTTCATAATTATGGGAATTTTTTTAACGCGGATTGTTTTAAATTGTTCAGAAAAGACAGGGGAATACTATTTATTTTTTTCTAAAAATCGAAACTTTTCGAGGTTTAACAGAAGTACGTCCCCTTAAAAATTACTTTAAAACTAATTTTACACTAATTTAAATTTCAAAACATTAGAGTTTTAGTGATATCAGTTTTATTTACTTACGATTATTTCCCCTACTTTTAATACATTAAAAAATATTTTTAAGTATAATTAACACTACTTTTCAAGGTTTTATATCTGAGTTAGCAACATACGCTGTTTGCAGCAATATTTAATACATTTTTTGTGTGCATGTTATCTTAGTTATAATTAAGAGAGCATTTTGAAAATGTTATAGAGACAGACGAATCAATCTAAAAACATTATAATGCAACGATGCTTAGGAGTAGAATTTCCAAATCTTCTTAATTTTTTCTTGAAATATAAGTTTTTCTCGTTCTATGTTTTTATAACATAAAGGATATTTTTATTCAGAAGATGCACTTATTTATGAAAAAACGTATATTGTCATAAAAGAAGATGCAAAAACGCTACATGAAATTCCCATTAACGTCATTAGCTTATGATTAAATTCATTATTTGAATTAATTCTTTCATAACTCATTTTTTATGCTGATGCTATTAGATGTTAAAGGAAAATCAATATTGTAAAAATAACATACTTTTCTTTATAATGAGCTATATATTAGATTTCTGGTTTCCCCGCTCATTGCGTTTGAGTAATTAGGCTTGTAATGGAAGAAATTTTGTTTTCTCTCGTGTTTAATATTTCCATATTAATTTATAGTCCTTAATTAAACTTTAGATACATTTTATTCATTCTCTGTTTTTGTTCTTATGATATTAGACTAATGATAGCGACATTTTTCATTCTTCATTGCATTTATGGTTTTATGTGTTTATTTGTAACTAGAAAATCACCCGTCATAAATTGACTTTTCATTCGAGAGATTTCTCGTTAATTTTGACGTGTTTAAATAGATATGTATGAGAGAGAAATGTTTAGCATTGATTGAAAACAAATAAAATAAACAGGTCAGGAAATATTTTTTTTATTTACATATTTCTTTATTCAAAAAACCTCTTGGTAAACAACATACCGTGTGAAGTAGTTTTCGTTGTTGCACAATTTTCCTTGCACTTCAGATGTCTTTGTGTAAATTTTAACTTTTCCAAAATATATTATCAAATTATATCATCACGATTGCAATACATAATCAGATGCAAACTATATCACGGGCATGATATGCCACTGACGTGATTTACTACTTTCTGTTAAAAAAAGGAAATTAATTTGAAATATATGATTAATATAATTTAAAATTTCTCGGGAACTATTCATCATAGCCAGATAAATTTTAAATCAATCGATAGCAAATTTTATTTCACTATTTTAGAGCTATTAAATTTGAAATTAGAACTACAATTAATTTTTAAAATTTAAAATTGCTGAAATTTAGGCGCTCTAACAATGAAATAATGTTGTTTAACGTATCGCAGTTCTATGGCGCGAATTTTATTGTTGGTTACGTCAGAGCGTTACCGGATCAGTGAGAGACAGATCTGGGTTATTATATTAGTAATACAATGTATTGTGCATGTTTAAATGGTGTTCTTTGCTGTGCCGGCTTATTCATTGGATCTGCAAAGCTGCTGAAAGCCTTCCAATTATTTCAAAAACGCATTTCATTCCTACTATTTACATTTGTTGACATTTACTTCCTAAAAATTCGATGAAATTTTATTGAAAAGCAGATAAATCTCTTTGTTAATCAAAATCTGTAGTAGATACTTCGGTGGAAAAAATGACGGGAAGCTGTCTTTTTCAGACAGCAGCTGATGTTAAAGGCGTAGGACTACTTCACTCGCGTGAATTTTTTTCCGATTTTCAATTTTTTTGTAACTTCTGTTGTTACCCTTTATCTCTAAAATAAGACATTAATTATGTTTTTAACATATGTCGTTACCGATATACAGTGGATCTCCCATACAACGTTTTTTGGGGCGTTTTGGCTTGTGAATCAAATTCCTTCCTGAGACCTCAATGGGAGGAACGTAGTCCTACGTTAAAATTTGTCTTTTCATGGAAAAGCAACACAAGGGGACAAAGAAGCACATGCGCAGCACCGGTAGGCAAAAAACCTCTATTCTTATTATATTTGCCTGACAAATGTGTGCATGCTTGTTTGTTGTGTAATAAATATTACTTACTAAACTTCTTAATCTTCTAGTACAAGATGATTAACTTTACCTGCAGTATAAATTGAAAGAAAGCGGACAATAACTTTTTAAAATTATTTATGTACCTGTATTTCAGAGAAAAGTATAAAAGAATTTCTAAAAACATAATAAGAAAGCGAATAATCATAAAAGCCAACAGTTTTTTGATTACCTTCCTAAAAAAACACTCGGAAAACACACCTTTATTCCCGTTGTTTGATCTCATAGCTTACAAAGATTTTTAAAACCACTTTATTTATTTATATGAATTAACAGTTTGTTTTCGCTTTTCAAAAAACACCTTACCATTGATAAGAATTGAAATAATGGCCATTTTTCTGCTGAAAATGGAGTCATCAAGAAATTCTAACCAGAATTCATGATTTGCAGGGTTACAACAACATTACATTGGAAATTTACTTCAATTCGTAAAGATTTTTGCACGTCAATTGATAAACAAATAATAATTGTTGTTCCTGAAAATATAAGATGCATAGTAAAAATAAGGCCTAATGAATCATTTGTAGCAAAATCTAACCTAAGATCAGTCCTTATTTGCGAAAAAATTCGATAGATATTGTTGCGATAGAAATACTACCTTATCTCGCGTGTGACAAATAGTTCTCCGTCATGATATTAGAAAACATGTTCTCCAATAAAATGAATTATTAATCATTCAGGTGCTCTATTATGCGACCGTGACACTCCGTCGAGAATGTCCAAATTATTAATAAAGTTTATTCTGCCGGCCGCTTCGTTTTTTCCGAAAGTACTTTCTGAAGCAAATCGATCATTTGAACAGACGTCGAAAAAACACTGCTTCACGATTTTGGAGTGATAAACATGTTTCATTATGTATGCGCTGGAATTGTTTTCTTACGCGATATAAACAGGAAATTTGATATTTTTCTTAACGGCTTAGGAAACTGATCCGATTTTCAACAAAGTTTGAGAAGGGAAACAGGGGAAAATTTATCGTAGTATATAATCGTATTGGACAAGCTCACGTATAAAAAACACACAAGCAAAAAATATTGGAGGATTCTATATGGATTATATGATGATTCTATATTCTATTCAAATCCACATTTTTAGTTTCCATGGATAATATGGGCTCATGAATTTTTTGATACATTAACGCAACTACCCATGAATGCATTCACTAATAAAATTAATTCATTGATACATTGGATTTTATGGTTGTATATGGATTACATAGCGACTCTATATTCTATTCAAATACACATATTTAGTTTCCATGGATGATTTGGACTCATGAATTTGTTGATGCACTCACGAGACTACTCATAAATACATTCACTAATAAAATTAATTCATTGATTCAAAGATGGAATGTTATTAATTAACCTGGTTACGCTTCGAACATTCAAACAGAGAATAGCAATAATTAGTTTAAAACATTTATAGCAGCATTTAATTCCAGGTAAGTGTCATAAAGATTTTTATCAAGGCGGCTATTGAGATGGTCTGAAATCGTCTAAAACAGCGATATTCAAAGCTTCATAACTCGGCCAGTTTTAGTCGTAGAAGAGTGGAATATTTTATTTAAAATGTTAGTGTGTCAAAAACGGTTTGCTAAATATGACTGATGGGATAGAGGACTGTTATAAAAATTTAGACTTCGTTATTTTTCCAGAAGTACATTTATGCATTGATAGAACATAAAATAGAATCCTTTGACATCAAAAGCATTTTTCCAATAGGATGTATAAGTCTGTTTCTAACGATTTTGAAATTAGATACAGGACGGACTACAGTTAGAGTGGATACCCTGTATAGAAACATTGCTATCAGAATACTTTTTTAGATGAACCGTCGCATCTTCTTCAGTGGAAATAGAGTCAACAGAATATAGAGTTGCAATTGTGCAATGCTTCAGGAAGACGATCGACATTTAAAATAAAATGACAGAAATTCTTAGAAAAGGTAGAAGAAAGAGAAATGTGATGGCAGTGGTTTAAAATAGCTCCTGAAGAGAAATATGTATCCTCCAGAGAGACAAGGAAAAGAGGAATGCATAGAAATAAAAGAGTCCTGGAACTACGCAGTGGAATGCAAGAGGATAAAAAATAGAAGAATGCGATAAACCGCCAACAAGGCAATCTTGAGACCAACATACTTAAATTCGTCTCTTCTTTTTTTTCTTTTTAACAAGTTCTTGTTTGGTTTCTTAGAAAAGATTTCCGTATAGAGCTGTGTTCCAAGTGCAGATGATTTGAATGTAAATAACACGGCAAAATTATGAATATTCGAAAACTTCTGTTTATATTGTTTTCTTTCGCATCTGAAGAATATTGTAAAAACATCGTAATCATGGAAAAAAATTGACCTTGCGACTCAGAAATCTCCACGTTTTAGACCTCCCCAGCCCAAAAAACACGTTTTTCACAGTGACAAATACAGACTAAATTATTGCCAAACTGTGTATCCTCAGCACTGGCCAGGTGGCAAATTAAGAGACATGATCTCGGACATATTAATTTCTTCTTTATTTAGAAGAGAGCGTATAAAATTAGTTTTTTGCATTTCCAGTGGTTTGTGTTTGCATTATATGGATTTAACTCTTTAATCCCGAGGCGACTTCTTTCTTCTAGCCCCTTTAAAACCATGCCTTTTTGGGAGGAGACGACATGAATTGGACTCTTCCTAACCTGGGTGGTCATTTACCCACCACCCCTGCTATAACCTTCCCTTAAGGCGCACGGAAATGGGCTGTGGTTGGCAAGGATAATTGGACCCCCTTACCGCGCTTATCTCCGGAACGATCTCAGAACCTCACCTCCTCCCAAAAGGAGCCAACCGCCTCGCACTGACCTTCGTCGCTGTTAAGGGGAAGTTTTTAGACAGCCCGAGACCGCCTCTCTCGATGCGAGAGGGTTAATGTCTATGTGTCTGTCCCTTTATATGTGAACCCGATAACTCAGAAAGGGGAAGAGATGGAGGCTCAACTTTGCATGTGGTCTTTACATCACAATTATAGTTATTCGTCTGATTTCGAACCAAATCCCTCGAAGGATGCACTATTTACCTATGTAGCTTGTGTGTGTGAACAAGAAAATTCAAACCAACAATGAACTAGACGAGTTGAATTTGTTTTGTGATTTTACCAGAAATGTTCTAGATATATATCAAATTTTGGAACCGATTGCTCAACGGGAAGAGATAATGTTTTAAGAGCGTAGATACAATTCTTTTCACAATATCACAAAGCTTTATGGATGCTTGGTGATGAAAAAGTTCACATCCAAATACTCATGAAAATTGACCAAACACTTTAAGTGTAAAAATTCAACAACATTTATTAAAACATTAAGAAAGTGCTAGTAAAAATATTAATAGAACACAGGAAGACAAAAATCCAGTTTGCTAGCTCATGACATGACTAGTCCGCTGCCTCGTGCATCTCTCGTGTATTACGCAGCATCGATTCTTCTATACTTATAAAAGGCAATGTGTGTGTGTGTGTGTGTGCGATGTCCAGACGAATCTGGCACACAGGTAATCGTAATGGTGATTGAATGCACCTTGAAGCCGGAATCTTAAAATTTAATCTAGAAATTTTTTTATTTAATATTTTGTGTTGTTTTGGGTGATTTTTCGCACTCATTTCTCAATAGCATGGCTTCGAAT
>BGPR01003584.1:72469-100441 GCA_013235015.1 Araneus ventricosus
TCGATGACGCTACGTTCAGTTACGTATTGCTTTCTTTCGCCTCTATTTCTGTCCTAAGTATGAGCCTGATTAAATGTGACAGAAGAAAGGGAAAAAATAAGTAAGCCCAGGTTCTGGTAGGATCTGTATCATTTTCACCTCCTCTTTACAGTTTCGCCTCTATTTCTGTCTAATTAGGCCTGACTCAATAACGACTTTTAACTCTATAAATTTTTATTTAAAAGCAAAAAAAACAGCCGAAAAAAAGTTTTTATATTTCTAGATTTTTTTCAGATTAATTTGATTGTAAAAGGGTGAGCTTCAAACTATTGTATCAGTACAAACGTCTATAATTCACTAATAAACAACGATACGAAGACAATTTTGAGCATAATACGGAAGGAGGGGATTAAGTTCTGTCAGCATATGTAACAATTGCCCCTAGATTTCGTTTGGTCGCATAAGGTCGTCATTTTATGACTACTTATTTTTGTTACAAAATCTACTTATTTAGATTACTTCTACAGCTATTCAATTGTAGAGATATTAGTCACTCTGTGTTAGGGATGGCGGTTTTACACCTCCGGTTAACCTGGCGGCGGTTAATCAGCTCAAATTCCAGTTTTTTTAAACCGGTTTCGGGTTTTAAAACGTACGTTGTGGACAGAATTTTTTCATTATAATAATATAACCGAAACAAGCCTTCATACCAATAGTAGTGTGTAAACCATTAATGATTATAAAGAAATTATTAATACAATAATGTAATAATAAATGAGTATTATTGCAATAAGTAAATTATTATAGACAAATGTTTTTATTAACATTGTTTGCACAAAAATTAATTCATTTTGTCCAATATTTGTATCATCTAATCTATACAAGACTCACCAGCAATGAGGTGATCCATTGAGTCATTTTCTCACCTTGGAACCAACATCATTTCAAAGAAGATACTAATCTTTCTGAGTCGCAGAACTTTTGACTATGATAATGTTTTTGGCAAAATGCCAGACACGTTGCGAACAAATTTTTTATAGTATGGAATTCTGCAAAGAAATCGTCCATTAAACCTTTATTTATCTGTTCATTAAGGACTCTTTCAGTAATCCGCCAACCAACAGACGCCTCGAGGAAGCGGTTGTCGGTGATTATTTCTAGATGCTGAAATTCAAAAGCTTTATGACTTTTGTAAATTTTAGTCTAGTCGAACCTAAAATCGACCTATCTTCCATTGTTTTAGTTTAAAAAAAAACAGGTTTAAACAGAAGAGCAAAAAAACCGAAAAAGAAAAAAACGGTTAACCGAAACAAAAAAAAAACGGTTTCAGGGTTTTTTTACATCCCTACTCTGCGTATCATTTAATTACTTTTAATGTTTATTTCTTTATTCTTTCAGGTACCCTTCATTGTTTATTTCTTTATTCTTTTCCATAGCCCTTGCTTTATTGTTTATTCCTTTATTCTTCCATGTACCCTTTATTGTTTATTTCTTCTATATATCAGCGAGTCTACAAGACTAGCCCCTAACTCTACGAAATTCAAGGGGCTTGTTTTTATATCATATTGCTTTGAAAATTTTATTTACGGATCCCAAAAGATTCTGAATTAAATTTCTTTATAAGCATATAGCCTCATACGTCAACTGATTATAAGAAGTCATAATTTATGATCCTCAGTTAATGAGCCTTATGCTTCAACAACCAGATCAATAATAAAAGCTCAAAGTTTCTTAAAGGCGTTCAAGGTTTCTGATGATATATATGTGGGCGTACTCAGTCATGCATAAAATAACAGTTTGGCATCATTTAGCAGAAATGTGCTCTTCAAGTTACTCGTCTTCAATATCCTGCTTGCTTCCTTTTTTAGCGTACCGCCTTTTAGTTCTATGGGTGTTCTATATCATAGGTAAAGAAAACGAAACTTAGAAATGTTTACTATTGAAAAAGCTTGGAGTTCGTATTTTCTAAATTTAGAATATCTCCGGAAACGTTCGTTATCTAAATTTCATATAGAATTTCGAAAAGAAACATGCTTACATTCCATATTTAAAACGTCGTTTAACATTTCGTAAACTTTCACTTTACCTTTTTTCTATTTCTTCTCTTCATTATTCTTCTTTATTTCTGAGATCGATCATTCATCCTAATCCTTTTTTATACGATAAAAGTCATATATATATAAAAGAATGAGGCTGTCTTTTTCAGAACAGCTGCTGATGTTAAAGGCAGTAGACTATTGACTCGCTGACTCTTTTCGATTTTCAAATTTTTTCTCGTTAACTTCTGCTGCTGCCTGTTACTCTAAATAAGACATTAGTTATGTTTTTAACAATATAGTAGTTCCGAGATAAGAGGATCCTCGTCACCCAATTCGTGCGATTTTTGCAATTTGCGACTCAGTAGTTACAGCGAACTACATTATCGTTTTCAATTCTTTTGCCTTCTGTTGTTCCCTTTATCTCAAAATAAGACTTGTAGTTATATTTTAACGTATGTATTATCGAGATATAGAGGATCTCCCATAAAACGTTTTTTGTGGCTTTCTGGCGTATGAATCAAGTTCCTTCCTGACACCCCAATGGGAGGAACATAGTCCTACGTTAAAAAAATATAAATCAGTCTTTACAAATACATTTCGTCATTTTAATGATGCTGAAATCTTTAGATCAAAAAATTACTAACAATAAACCGGAACAAAACAATTAGAGTACATTGCGTCACACGAAAGCATATGTAATTGAGAATAAATCATTATATCTGCAAACATTTTGCTGTGTTTTCAGACAAATTCGCCAGTTTCCATTTTAGTAGTTTTTGGAAATGGAGAAGAAAATGAAATGCATTCTTCCTGAGAATGGATAGGGGCATGTCTGTATTAAGTATTATAAAGCAGGGCATGAATGAAAATTTCATGTAAACTTCAGGAAGCAACTTATCTAATTTTTTTTGCAGACTTACTGCAAAATTACTTTCCTCTAGGCCCATTAATCATTACAGTTACAGTTATAATTTTAGCAAGTTTTCGAGATTTTGAGGCCCATGAACTCCGTAATCATTGGCGTCTGAATGCTATTTTTTGTTTAAATTATACTTATGAATGAGTGAATTTGCACTGTTGGTTTACAGAGAAAATTGACCATATAATTTAACCCGAATAAAATAGAACATACATTAGACAGATTCTTTTTTTTTTCAAGCATAATTCTTTAATTTCATGACAATATTGAGCACTAGCAAAAAATCTGCATTTTTCTCTTCAAATTAATCTCAGAAAATCCTGCAGAAAATTTTCTTCTTATATTTTTCTCCTAAATATTCTGCAGATTTTTGAAGACAAAAAAAATCTGCATTTTTCTTCAATTTAATCTATAAAATCTGCAAAAATTTTCTTATATATTTTTTCTAAATATTCTGCAGATTTCTTGGAGACAGAAAAATCTGCATTTTTCTTCAATTTAATCTGTATAAAATCAAAAAATTTTTTTCGTATATTTTTTCTAAATATTCCGAAGATTTTTTGAAGACAGAAAAAATATCTATTTTTTTCTTCAATTTACAATCTGCAGAAAATCTGCAAAAAAAAAAAATCCTATTATATTTTTCTCTAAATATTCTGCAGATTTTGTAAGACAACAAAAAATCTGCATTTTTTCTTCAATTTAATCAACATAAAATCTGCAAAAAAAAATTATTTTTATTTTTCTTAAATATCCTGTAGATTGTCGGGACTTTGCATTTTGTCTTTAATTCAATTCAGGTTATTTAGTATATTTCACAAAACACTTAAACTCGAATCAATATCTGTTGATTTTCTACGAAGATTTAACTGCAATTTCTATAATATCTGAATTTCTCTATAAATACGTATTTTGCACCATATTCTCTAATATTGCAGCTCTATTTACCAAATGGATATAAAAAACAAAATTAGAATGTATTATCATTATTGTTTAATTCTACAGCAGATAGGAGTTTCAAAAAATTTCCCAATGGAAAAAATGTCTTAGGAAATTTTTAAATATGCCACTGAAACAATGAATTCTAAATTAATCTTTAAAATAAATAGTTGAGGTTTTACATGTTTAAACTTTTTACCCATAATTTACTCAATTTCCACATTAGTTTTTCCAACTGTCTTCTTTCTGGACTAGCTATTTTCCTCGAAAAAGAAAGGGAAAAGTGGAGTTTTCGCCCTTTGGATGGAGAGAAGGCTTAGCAGAAAGATAGGGTGACAACAATTATTGAAACTGAGAATCTAAATTATGAACTAAAAATATTACTAATCTCATCTGTTACATCTTCTAGACTTTGAAAAAGTATTCTGACCTTTGGTTGATTTTTTTTTACACCACTAGATGGCGTACGATAGCCATGGGTGATGCTACCAACTTTAAATAGATTAATTTATCCCACCTCGCTTGGGCCGACGTGGCCTCAACTGTAGGTTAGGACGCCTGCCATAGCGCGCCTTCTGCAAGGGTTCGAATCCTCCAGAAGGATGAGCTTGAAGTTTCGTCACATTCTACATCGTATAAGTAACTTGATTCATAATTAAATTAATAATTGAAATTAATTAAACCTTGACTGCGTAGAAAAATCTGCAGTATTTAGAACATATTTTTTTCTGCAGAAAATCTGAAGGATTTGGAACATGTTTTCTTCACATTCTGTACATTTTTTCTGCAGAAAATCTGAAGAAAACATGTTCCAAATACCTTCAGATACTCTGCAGTTGCCTCTGAGATTTTTTTGGGAGATTTTTTTTAGTGGGATATAATGAAATTGTCTTCTTTTCAAGAACAATATAACAATAACTTCTTTCAGAAGTCAAGCTGAACTTTTTAAATATAATGACGAAAACAGCAAAACCAGGCCAAATTGCTTTGTCATGCATCTCTTCAAAAGATGCCTGAATATATATAAGTGAAATCGTTTTGAAAAGTGATTGGCTGCCTGCATTGGATAGACGAAAACATTTTAAAATCCATTATGGACTTATTAACCCTCTTAGTGTCCGGCCGGGATATCTGGTGAACTTTTTTTCCTCTCATAGGCAGACCGAGACTGTCTGGAAAGAAATTCTATATAAGTGTCAGATCCGAGATTTTCCTTCTACAAGTTTTTTCTCTTCCCCACGTGTCACTGGCGACTTAATCAGAGGGAGTGTCTGTGGTCAGGAGGTCAGTTTGACCAACTTTCTGAGAATACTCAAAGAAGGGTCTTCTAACAAGGATCCTGTCACAAAGAATCGGGGTCAAAGTCATCTGCCACTTCCGAACGATAACAGGTCAATAGATCCCCTACGGCGCGAAATGACCACAAAACGGGGTTGAAATCCTTTCTCCAAACCTCACAGCGGAGAATTACCTTCTATTTCAGCGTGGCAATTTCGTTAAACGTAGCAATCTGAAACCCTAACGGCTGGATTGTTAATAAGTTATGAAAACATAATATCAGATAACCATAAACGAACGAATTACTCAACCAGCCTGAATGACTGGCCGCGACACAATTAGTAGATTGTGGCCTCTCGCATAATAGCCCTTTACAAGCGCTCATGCGACGACCCCTCAGACAGAGGTACGACCTGCCATCGGGGGCTAATTCAACTCTCACCATTACTATATTCCACCGAGCGAGACTCTGCTTACATATACGGATTCTTATCCCCATATTTGGGGTTCCCTTAAGTGGGTATATATATTCAGATAAAATAACGGTGTTGTCTCCCCTCGACTTTCTTGTATACTCCCCACAATGAGCACATTTCGTATTAAGCTGTGAGATCCTGAATTCCTCTAGATGACGTCACTCTTGGAAGTACTTATGTAAATAACTAGCAGTACGCGTACGGCGTTGCCTGGAAATAGAACTTCAAAAAAAGTGTGTGTGGGGAAATGCCTTCTACAGAGAAAGTTTTGGAAACAAAATCAAAGCAAAAGGTGCACATTATTAATTTTCCCGCGATTTTTCGTTGGATAATGACATTTATCAAAAGAGAAATGTAATATTTTTTGCTTTTCCCTCTCTCGATAATGAGGCGAATGTAATGACGCCACCCGCCGGAAGGAATGGGATTGTAGAAATGTTTGAGCATATGAGCGTCACCTGCCGAGAGGAAGGTCACGTTGCAACAATGCATTCTGGGATGGCCGAGAAGCTCTCGCTGTTAAATCTCGCTAGCGGAAAAATTGTTTGAACTGATCAGGGAAAATTAATTTAAAAGAACGGAAAAAGATCTTTAATCGTTCGTGTTTTAAATCGACAGAAACATTCCAGTTATGAGCTGAAAAAAATGAAAATTATAGAGATGTTAGAACGTCAGATGCGATAATTTGAAGAATCTTTATTAAAAATTACCATAAAGTGACTATTTTTCAAAAATTTCTCGAATCAGTAAATTACATTAGACGTACGAAACAAACTCTATTAGAACGAAATCTTTGTTATTTCCGATTGTAACTCTTTTTTCTTGACAATTAAATTTTTTGGGTGATTTTTCGCACTCATTTCTCAATAGCATGGCTTCGAATGATTTAATTGTGCGAAAAAAAGAGTTACACATTCGGAAAGAACAAACGATTTGCGTTCTTATAGAGTTTGTTTCGTACGTCTAATGTAATTTACTGAATTTTGAGAAATTTTTGAAAAATAGTCACTTTTATGGTAATTTTTAATAATGATTTCTTCAAATTATTGCATCTGACGTTCTAACATCTCTATAATTTTCATTTTTTTCAGCTCATAACTGGAACTTTTCTGTCGGATTTAAAACAAGAACGGTTAAAATATCTTTTTCCATTTTTTTTAAATTAATTTTTCTCTGATAAGTTCAAACAGTTTTTCGCTAGCGAGATTTAACAGCGAGAGCTTCTCCGGCCCATCCCAGAATGCATTGTTGCAACGTGACCTTCCTCTCGGCAGGTGACGTCATATGCTTTCATACATTTCTACAATCCCATTCCTTCCGGCAGGTGACGTCATTACATTCGCCTCATTGTCGAGAGGAAAAAGTAAAAATATTACATTTCTCTTTTGATAAATATCATTATCGCAAAGAAAAATAAGCGGGAAAATTAATAATGTGCACCTTTTGCTTTGATTTTGTTTCCAAAACTTTCTCGTGTCATTGTGGGCATTTCCCCCCTACACACACTTTTTTGAAGTTCTATTTCCAAGGGCAACGACGTACACGTACTGCTAGTTATTTACATAAGTACTTCCAAGAGTGACGTCATCTAGAGGAATTCAGGATCTCCACAGCTTGGTTAATACGAAATGTGCTCTATTGTGGGAGTATACAAGAAAGTCAAGGGGAGACAACACCGTTTATTTTATCTGAATATTATATACCCACTTAAGGGGGAACCCCAAATATGAGGTTAAGTAATGTAAGCAGATACGTATATGTAAGCAGAGTCTCGCTTCCCGGTGGAATATAGTAATAGTGAGAGTTGAATTAGCCCCGCCGATGACAGGTCGTACCTCTGTCTGAGGGGTCGTCGCATGAGTCGCTCGTAAAAAGGGCTATTATGCGAGGGCCACAGTGCCAAATTAATTGTCGCGGCGGACGGGTTATTTAGACTGCTTGGAGTAATTCGTTCGTTTATGGTTATCTGAATATTATGTTTCTCATAACTTATTAACAATCCGGCCGTTAGGCTTTCAGATTGCTACGTTTAACGAAATTGCCACGCTGAAATAGAAGGTAATTCTCCAAGTTGTGAGGTTTTGGACAAAAGGATTTCAACCCCGTTTTGTGGTCATTTTCGCGCCGTAGGGGATCTATTAGACCTGTTATCGTTCGGCAGTGACAGATGACTTTTGACCTCGATTCTTTGTGACAGGGTCCTTTGTTAGAAGACCGATGTTAGAAGAAGAGCTTCTTTGAGTATTCTCAGAAAAGTTGGTCAAACTGACCCTCCCGTGACCACAGACACTCCCTCTGATTAAGTCGCCGAGTGACACGTGGGGGGAAGAGAAAAACTTGTAGAAGGAAAATCTCGGGTCTGACACTTATATGGAACTTTTCTTTCCCGAGACAGTCTCGGGTCTGCCGTTATGAGAGGAAAAAAGTTCACTCCGATATCTCGGGCCTGACGCTAAGAGGGTTAATAAGTCCATAATGGATTTTAAAATGTTGTCGTCTCCAGTGCAAGCAGCTAATCACTTGTCAAAACGATTTCACTATTATATTCAGGCAGTCTTTTGAAGAGATGCATCAACCAAAGCATTATTTCAGATTTTTGCAGTTTTAGTCATTAACATTTAAAGAAGTTCAGCTTGACTTTGAAAAGAAGTTATTGTTATATCGTTCTTGAAAAGACAATTTTATTATGTTGAACGTCTTGATGGTAAATTTTTTTTGTAACCAATAGTGCAAATTCACTAATTAGTAAAGATAATTTAACAAAAAAAATAGCATTCAGACGCCAATGATTATTCAGAGTGCATGGGCTCAAAATCTCGGAAAACTTGCTAAAATTATAACTGTGAACTGTAATGATAATGGCGCCTAGAATAAAGTAATTTTAAAGTAAGTCTGCAAAAAAAAATTAGATAAGTTGTTTCCTGAAATTTACATGAAATTCTTCATTCATGCCTGCTTTATACACTTAATACAGACATGACCCTATCCATTTCAGGAAGAATGCCATTTCCATTTTTTCTTCTCCCATTTCAAATAAACTACTAAAATGGAAACTGGCGAATTTGTACTGAAAACACAGCAAAATGTTTGCAGATATACGATTTGTATTCAAATGACATATGCTTTCTTGTGACGCAATGTACTCTAATTGTTTTTTGTTCCGGTTTATTTGTTAGTAATTTTTCAGATCGTAAAGATTTCAGCATCATTACAAATGGCGAATGATATTTGTAAAGACTGATTTATACTTTTTAACGTAGGACTATGTTCCTCCCATTGGGGTCTCAGGAAGGAACTTGATTCACACGCCAAAACGCAACAAAAAACGTTGTATGGGAGATCCTCTATATCTCGATAACTACATACGTTAAAAATATAACTAATGATTTAATTTTTTAGATAAAGGACAACAACAGAAGTTACAAAAAAGAATTTGAAAATCGGAATTGTAGTTCAGCGACTACCGAGTCGCAAAGTTGGGGGGAAATGCGCATGAATTAGTGACGCGATCCTTTATATCTCGGTAACTACATATGTTAAAAACATAACTAATATCTTATTTTAGAGATAAAGGGTAACAACAGAAGTTTTAAAAAATTGAAAACCGAAATTGTAGTTCAGCGACTACTGAGTCGCAAAGTTGGGCAAAAATTCGCACGAATTGGTGACGAGATCCTCTATATCTCGGCAACTACATATGTTAAAAACATAACTAATGTCTTATTTTAGAGACAAAGGGCAGCAACAGAAGTTACACAAAACATTTGAAAATCGGAAAAGTGTCACGCGAGTCGAGTAGTCCGACGCCTTTAACATCAGCAGCTGTTTTAAAAAGACAGCCTCATTCATTTTTTTATGTATATAATATTTTATTATCGTATGAAAAAAGGATTAGATGAATGATGATCTCAGAAATAAAGAAGAATAACGAAGAAAGAAATAGAAAAAAAAGCTAAAGTGAAAGTTTACGAATGTTAAAACCACGTTTTAAATATGAATGTAAGCATGTCTCTTTTCGTAAATTCTATATGAAATTTTAGATAACGAACGTTTCCAGAAATTTTAAATTTAGAAATACGAGCTCAAGCTTTTTCAATAGTAAAACATTTCTAAGTTTCTTTTCCTACGCTATGATATAGAACACGTTCTCATAGAACTAAAAGGTACGCTAAAAGCAAGTAAGCAGTTATTGAAGACCGAGTAACTTGAAGGGCTCATTTCTGCTAAATGATGCCAAACTGTTATTTTATGCAAGACTGAGTACGCAAACATTATATATCAGAAACACTTGAATGTCTTTTAAGAAACTTCTGGAGCTTTTGTTATTGATCTGGTTGCTGAAGCATAAAGGAGCTCATTAACTGACTGATCATAAATTATGACTTCTTATAATCAGTTGGCGTATGAGGCTATGCTTTATCAAGAAATTTAATTCAGAATCTTTGGGATCGAAATCAAATTTCAAAGCAATATCATATAAAAACAAACCCCTGAATTTCATAGGAGTTAGGGCTAGTCTTTGTAGACTTCTACAGATATATAGAAAGAAATAAACAATAAAGGGTACATGGAAAGAATAAAGAAATAAACAATAAAGGGTACATGGAAAGAATAAAGAGATAAACAATAAAGGGTACATGGAAAGAATAAAGAGATAAACAATAAAAGGTACATGGAAAAAATAAAGAAATAATCAATAAAGGGTACATGGAAGGAATAAAGAATTAAACAATAAAGGGTACATGGAAAGAATGAAGAGATAAACAATAAAGGGTACATGGAAAGAATAAAGAAATAAACAATAAAGGGTACATGGAAAAAATAAAGAAATAAACATTAAAGCAATAAATGACGTATACAGAGTAGGGATGGGAAAACAGAAAACCGTTTTTTTTTTTTTGTTTTGGTTTACCCTTTTTTTTTTCTTTTGTTTTTTTTTTTTTGCCTCGGTTTAAACCGGTTTTTTTTAAATCCAAAAACCGGGTCGGAAGATAGGCTCGATTTTAGGTTCGACTACACTAAAATTTACTAAGTCATGAAGCTTTGAATTTCAGCATCTTAGGCCGATCACCGACAACCGCTTCCTCGAGGAGTCTGTTGGTTGGCGGATTACTGAAAGAGCCTTAATTAACAGATAAATATTGGCCAATGGATCGATTTCCTGCAGAAGCTATACTAATAAAAAATCTTGTCTGCAAACGGTGTCTGTATTTTGCAGCCAAAAATATTTATCATTAGTCAAAAGTTCTGTGACTTCCGAAAGATTAGTATTTTCGTTGAATGATGTTGGTTCTGATGAGGGGTGTCGACACTCGGATCAACTAATTGCTGAAAGAGTCTTTGTGAGCAGATTAGATGATAAATATTGGCCAATGAATTAATTTCTTGTGAAAATAAATTTCTTGTGTTAACAAAAACATTTGTCTATAATACTTACTTATTGCAATAATTGCTCATTTATTATTATTACATATTGTATTAATAATTTATAATAATTACTTATTACATTAATTATTGTATGAATACTTATTGTATATCATTATAAATAAAAAATTCTATCCAAAATCGTTGCTTAAAAAAACGAAAATCGGTTATTTTGAGCGGTTTAAACCACCAGGTTAAACCGGAGGTGAAAAAAACCCGGTTTAACCGATTTGGAAAAACCGCCATCCCTAACTCAGAGTGATTCTAATATATCTCGCACAAATTTAGAGGAAGGTAGATGTAACCTAAATAAGTAGATTTTGTAACAAAATAAGTAGTCAGTAAAAGAGGACCCCATGTGACCAAGCGAAATTCATATGGCACTTGCTACATATGCTGACAGAACTTTAATCCTTCTTCCGTATTATGTTCAAATTGTTCTTCGTATCGTTGTTTACTAGGAATTTATAGACATTTGTATTCGGTACAATTGTTTTGTTTACAACCAAATTAATCGAAATATCTAGAAATATGAAACTTTCCGGCTGTTTTTTGTTTTTAAATGAAACTCCTATAGAGTTATGTCACATTGAGGCAGGCTCACTAAGACAGAAATAGAGGCGAAACTGTAAAGAGGAGGCGAAAATGATGCAGATCCTTTAGAACCTTAGCCATTCTATTTTCCCTTTGTTCTGTCACATTGGGTGAGGCTCACTAGGACAGAAATAGAGGCGAAACTGTAAAGAGGAGGTGAAAATGATGCAGATCCTTCAGAACCCTAGCCATTCTATTTTCCCTTTCTTCTGTCACATTGGGTGAGGCTCACTAGGACAGAAATAGAGCTGAAACTGCAAAGAGGAGGTGAAAATGATGCAGATCCTTCAGAACCTTAGCCATTCTATTTTCCCTTTCTTCTGTCACATTGGGTGAGGCTCACTAGGACAGAAATAGAGGCGAAACTGTAAAGAGGAGGTGAAAAGTGCAGATCCAGCCCAGAGCCCTTGGCACCATTCTATTTTCCCTTTCTTCTTGTCTCATGGGTGAGAGGCTCACTAGGACAGAAATAGAGCCGAAACTGCAAAGAGGAGGTGAAAATGATGCAGATCCTTCAGAACCTTAGCCATTCTATTTTCCCTTTCTTCTGTCACATTGGGTGAGGCTCACTAGGAGAGAAATAGAGGCGAAACTGTAAAGAGGAGGTGAAAATGATGCAGATCCTTCAGAACCCTAGCCATTCTATTTTCCCTTTCTTCTGTCACATTAGGTCAGGCTTACTAGGACAGAAATAGAGGCGAAACTGTAAAGAGGAGGTGAAAATGATGCAGATCCTTCAGAACCCTAGCTATTCTATGTATTTTCCCTTTCTTCTCGCTTTCCGCTGCTACTCTCTTAATTGTATTTGTTTCATTTAGCTTTTAATATTTCGTCAAATGTACATTCCAAGGAAACAGAAACCTCAAGCTTAAAAATGATTATTTAATTTTACATAACTCTATCGATACGGGACCGACCCATAAGTCCCTTCAAGCAAAAGACGATATCCGTCCGAATGTCACTCTGAGATTTCCACCCCCTTTCGTTAAGTGCGATTGATTTCACACCCGCGCCGCGTGCTTTCTTCATTAGAGATACTCACCCAGATGTGTTTGGGGAAGAGAGGAGTTTTCTTACAATTCGGACAATGCCAGCTGTCATTGTCATTTCTGAGGAGAAAAGGAAATTTCCCTTATCTTTTATAGAGGAACTCGGAAGTTCCCGTATTTTGAGGTCCCTTTATTTCAACGGCCTTAGGAATCAGAATATTACTATCACTTTAAGGAGTTAGTTTTCAGATAAAGTCAGATAATATTTAGCGTCTTATAAAATCATTTAACATCTGGTTGTTGAAAGAAAACATAAGAAAGGCGCAGTTCGGGTCCGCGCAGTATATTTTTATTCAAAACGTCGGGATAAAATTATAAAACAAGTATTTCGCATTAATATGTAGTTTAATCTCTTTAATACAATATTTACACAGAATAGTATAATGGTTACAGAATAGATAAATCACTAGCTACCACAGACCCTTGCTACATGCGATAAACTTGTGATATATCTACTACTCTGTGTAAATATTGTATTAAAGAGATTGAAAATTAAACTACATATTAATACGAAATACTTGTTTTATGGTTTTATCCCAACGTTTTCAGGAAAAATCTACGCTACCCGAACTGCGCCTTTCTTATGTTTTATTTAGAGTAGCTTTTGATGGCGCCTTCTGTTGACAATATATAGAACTACATTTTGCGTATGCGCAGTAAAACATTATTTACTACAAATGCTCATATATTTCGTAATATTGAAATTTTTGAATTGAAATTTTAATACAATGTTTCTTTTACATATTGCCAAGTATTCTGTAAGTTACGTACGATTCGAATGTTATAATCAAAAGACATCCGGAATTTTAAATTTTCAATTTAATACCGATTTTTACTTATATTATGATAAATAATTTTTTTTGTCTCACTTTGGGTCCTACTAATACTCCTCAATCTCTTTATAAATGACACCAGAATCAAACTCCTAGCTAAACGCGTTTCCACGCTACACTTATTTATAACCTTACATAAAGCTAATAATGACGACAAAGGCAAAACAAATACTAGGTGAAAAACTCTTACAGACACGATCTATCCGTTGTGGAGTCAATCATTCTTTTCGCATTATTAGTTTTGTAGTTATTAGCGATTCAAATCTGACGGTATTTTGTCACACAAGAAAGTTCGACAGACTTTCACTGTAACGAGCGGAAAGACGTTTTCAAGTCAAAGGTTTTGACTAACAGAACCTAAAAGCTCTCTCATCTTCATTTATGCATTTCATGCCTTTATAAATAATCTCCCAACTCAACTTTTTGGTAGTTTTTCTGATTTTTTTAATCATTCCATCCTTTTTGAAAAAAATTGTCTTAAGAGTTTAGTCTGGGTAAATATATGACCCATTGTATGCAGACTTACTTTATATCTTTGTTTCAAACATTATCTCAAGTTGAAACTGCTTCGCCGAACGAATATTAATTTACTTAATACCATTCATCCTCCTCACTTCTTAATTGTAACTTACGACAAAACAAATGACAATTTAATTAACAAAAAGCATTAAAATCTTGTTAATACTTCAACTTTTTTTTACAAAAATTAGTTCCCCCGTGGATCAAAATGTCGGGAAAAGTTAGAATAATAAAACGATATTTAATTATAAACCACTGCAAAAGATAGCGCTTTCCTGAACAGAGGTAATTAATCTCTTTCGCAATGCAAACTGGGAAGGTGAAAAAAAGACTGATCCGATTTCTTTTCAAAGATAGGGACTGAAATAGAAAGTCTTTTCGAAGTCCTGCAAAAGAAACTGACTTTAATGAGTGAGACTTCGCAAAAAGGACCTGAAATACGGTTCGTTAGAGTTATTTTTAATCCTTCTCTTTCCTTTTAAGACATATAATCATTCTCTCTCTGTCGCTTTTTTCTTCTGAGTGTAAACGTGAGGCAAATTAACTTCTAAAACACCAGAAAAACGGCCGCACGTCAGAAGCAGGGAAACCCCATGACGTTCTCTTAGGCAATCAAATATTCGCATCTCTAATGAAATTCGAATGTTTCCTTCAAATTGTCTCCCGAGTAATTTAAAGAGTTTTAGGTAAAGTCTGCCTTTGCTTTCTGTTATTAGTTAAAATAACTTTTTTGGGATTTATTTTTTCTATATAATTTGCTTGTCGCATATTGATCTAAACTTTGTGATCTTGCTCAATTATGTTTGAAATCAGTTGATTAGAGATAAAATGAAGAATTATGAAGTTTGATAAAGAAGGTCATTAACTTAATTTTTCTCGTGACTTATAACTAGAAATTCCATTTTATATTGCTTTTACTACCAAAGGATTGTTTTTTGACGAATTGTTATTTTATCAATTAAGTTTACTATCACCAAAAGATGGAATTTTTCAGCCACTATAGAAAATTGCTGTCGAGATTTTTTAGTTTGAGGAAAGTAAATTAAAAACCACAAATAACACATATATAAAAAAGATAAGTATTGAAAAACTGGAATATATGACCACTATGCATTAGCAAAGAGTGCAGTTGGATGGAAGTAATACCCCGCAGTTACGTTCCCGTATTTTGCGTTTTCCCATCGTTAACAACACTTTTTGTTAGTCCCCTTTTTTCTTAGTCTCCCCAGAGCATTTTTTATCTATGTAAGTGATTTTCCACGATTTAATTTTTCCCACTTATTCCCAAGATTTACATCACTATTCTTTTGATTCCTTGAAAAGTGTAAAAGAAGTGCAATAATGTATTCCCTTTTTTCGATTATATACCCACGTTGTTAATTTCTAATCTTTTTAGATTAGATTTATGAACTGGGTGGGAATACTTTGAGAAATTCGTATTCTCTTTCAAGGCTGTATGTGTTTTTATTGAAGAAAAGTCTTCTTTACACTGAATATCTTTGATTTAAATCCTATTCTCTTTTAATTTCTTGTGTACTAAGCATACACAGAGAAAGTATTGTAATCGCCCTAAAATTAATCGAGAGGATTTTCACATTACAGCCCTCTGCGAGTCCAAAACGAGTTAACTAGATAAAATTTGGTATGTGGTCTATATAAAGAATGAGGTCGGCATCAAAGTTTGGAGTTCCTCTATCATCGAGTACGAATCTTCTAAAAATATTCTCTATTTCTTTCGCAGTATTATAAAACAAAGCAGAAAGGGCCCTATTTACAAAATATCATTAGCGTGAGACTTACCATTTTCTTCGAGTGAAAACATCATATACATTTTTAAGTATTACATTTATTTCTCTTCACATTGCAGCTCATATAAAACGAAAAATTGCATTTTTCAGTATTGCGTTAATTTTCCTAGGCATTTCCGTATTGTCTACCGAGACATTTTGCGTAAGTTATTGTAATTAAAATTAAAAGGATAGATATAAGAGAAGCATAGCATGATAAGCCTTATTAAAAAGATAAATTTTAATTGAAAGAATGCGTAATAATTATTTTCTTTGGTAAATAGTAACCAAGATTGTCGGAAAGAGCCGAAATTGCGAAATCAAAAACACAGTGATAACATCTCATTGTTAACACCTCTCTCTCGAAAGGTCAATTTTGGAAACTTCAAGAGAATATTTATTGTTGCAAGGAGGGAAGTGTATATGTGGAGTTTCGATTATTATTATTTTTGTTTCGTCAGAGGAATCGTCGCATCAACATTCACTTTGATTTTTGTTAGTGCAACTAATAGAAAATGTCATATGCTGGTTATTTACATTGTTTAAAAAGCAGGAAATTTGGCATCCGGATTTGGAATTAAAAAAATTGGCCTACTTGGAGATAAAGTAGCTTTTAAAATTGCATTCTCTTGATACACATTTTTTGCAGCTCTCCTCGTTTCTGAGCTCACGAGCCTCCTCTGTTTAAATTATTTCTTGACAACTCTATCGTCTTGTCTTTCTCGTAAGTAGTAGCGATTTTGCTTACTACCTGACGCCGTTGCCGTAGAGTTTTGAGAACCTGTTAAATTATTAATTGGTGAAGAAGTGGAAGTCGCAGGCTGTGTTAAAGCAGTTGCTCTAAGAGATCTCAGGTAACTTCTAAATTTATCTCTCTCCGGCACCACCGGTAAGTCCGCATTTTGACTTGGACCTTCAGGTTCATGGATACACTTGCCTGAAACCTTATAATTTTGATCATCATCATAAATTAAACGCGTTACAGCCTTTGATAACCTATCGATATTAACTATTTGTTTGTAAGAAGGCCATGACTTAAATTGGATTTCATATACGACGTCGCTAAATTTACGGGTAACTATATATTTTCCTCTATTAGGTTTGCAGAATTTTCTAGATAGACCGGGCTTAGGGTTTGGGCAAAATAAATGCATCTCGTCCCCTATCTGTATGTTTTTTTCCTTTGCAATGTTCAGTCTTTGATTTTCCTGTTCCTCAGCTACCCGTAGTCCTTATATTGTCCTTATATTAGATCTGGATTTAAGATTCGTTAGCTCTGCTGAAAAATCATCGTATTCGGCATAGGTAAACCGTTGCGGGGATTATAAAAATTAATATGGGACATTTAGTTCCTTCCATAGACCCAAAAATGCAGGGGAATGTTTCGTGGCAGAGTGCCAAATAGTTCTGTATGCAAACAGGGCTAGATTTATCCTTATCCCAGTCTAACTGATTATCATTGACTAAATGACTTAGAGCGCTCCCAAGATTTCTATGATACACTTCTAACAACCTGTTAGATTGGGGATGATATGCTGTGGTATGAACGTTTTTGATACCTTTTTTTTCTAAAGAGAAGCCATCGTTTCTGCTATCAGATTAGAGCCTTTATCAGAAACTAAAATATCCGGACAACCATGACTGGCAGTTAAGTCCATTAAGGTCTTTGCTACACTTGGGCTAGCAATATTAGAGACCAGATAAGATTCACACCAATGAGTAAAGTGATCAACTAAGGTAATTATATATCTATTACCTCTCTTTGTAAGAGGCAATGGACTTACTTTATCTATGGCTATTTTACTAAAAGAGGCATCTGGAATATCCTGTCTTTGAAGAAGTTCAAATTTCCGTGACTTATGTTCACTTTTCTGCACGCAGCTATGACACGATTTAATCCAATTCTTGACTTGTGCCGACAGTTTTGGCCAATAAAACATTTCTTTTAATCTACGAAGAGTTTTATCAGTACTCTGATGTCAGAGATTGTCGCGGGTCAATTGTAACGTTTAAGCTACCAGTGATTGTTGTAATACTATTTTCACATTGTTAAGAGAGTTGGTTCGGTGGCCAAACTCTGAACACGAGGATGACATACATTAAAAACAAACTCAAATTCCTGGGGTCAATGCGCTTATTTCGTTTTAACTTGTTCACTATCCCAGTAGATGTTGGATCGGATTTTAATGTAGGACTACGTTCCTCCCATTGGGATCTCAGGAAGGAATTTGATTTACACGCCACACTGAGAAAAAAATTCTGGCAAAAAAACCATATTTGTATGGTAATGGTATTTCTGGTAATAAAACCAGAATTCTGGTGATAATCAACAAAATTTACGGTATTTAAATCATTTGTTTAATAATCTTACTGTTCGTTCTGGTAACGGTTTACAAGAATTTCTGGTTTTCGAAATTATGGCTCTTTTTACCCACCTGTTTAGTAAAATTACAACGCTGAAAAGTTAATTTACCAGGAAAAACGGTTTTCATACCATACACTTCGTTTTTTTACGAGAATCGCGATAAAATTACCAGATTATTCTTCAGAAAGTATCGTTCATTTTACCATATGTTTGGTGATTCGACTATGCTGACCTCTCTGACATCTACCAAATACAATGGTATCAGTGCATTTATTTCTTTTACCATGCCGTATGGTAAAACTCAAATATGGCGGCATTTTGTTGGATTGAAGTAGATAACGTTCCTCCTCAAGTATACCAATATACCAGAGAAAAGAAGGACATTAATGAAGTGTGATCAATTCATAGCGGCGTCTGTTTTATGTATCTGTTGAGTGCGTAGTGCAATTTACTAAAAGTTTCAGTTTGAAAATGAAGGAACGTTAAGCGAAAAATCTTTCTCTGTTCGCTCGGCCATGTTTAGCATGACGGGACATTCTCGCGTTAGAGCTGATTTGGATATTTACATACCCATTGAAAATAGACATTAAAGAAAAGCTAAAGGAGTGGGGATTTGAAGAACTGGTAACAGGAGTTTACTGGCAAGTACTAAATTTTATTTTGAATTGATTTTTCGGTAATGTTGAATTAAGTATATATGATTTGTGAGTATATATTTAAATAAAATTTCTCATTTATTGAAAGCTAAAAATTTGACAGCTGGGTAAATTGAATGTCGAAGAAAAAAATAAGGTAAATATATGCATATATACGTTCACAAGAATACTTTATTTGTAGTTTCTTTTCATATCAATCATATTAAACGATTTTTGTCGATTTTTTTTCTGTTTATGCCGAGTCGGTGGCCTTCGACCCCATTACATTTGAATGTATAAATTAAAGGTAAAAATCTTTAAATAATTAGCAAATTTCTTAGCTCATGACTTTGTTTTTACGATGTGCAAAAAATGAAAATATATTGTTCACTTCCTTAATACATTTAATGTATACTTCATCGATGTTCTGCCAATAATTTAATATTTAATTGCCGTTTATTTTTAAATACCTTTTCTTCATAAGTGAATTACGTTTAAAGTTCGTTTTGCTACCGTTTCCTGAAATGAAATGTCGAAATTTTACTTTTTTTAAAAATTAAGATTATGAATACTGGATTATTAAACAATTACTACAGACGTATGAAGATATGTTTAATTTTATTTCCATCTGTATGGTGGAAAGGAATGCGTCAAAATTATTCAATTTGCAATAGTTTTTTGTTACATCAGATAATGGTAAAAGCAAAAATTAAATAATTTGTTATTTCCTGTATTTTATTTGGAAACTTCTTTCATAAATAATATGAAAATTATCAAAATCAAGTGATCATAAGAACAAATTGAAAGAATGTTCCTATTACGTTTTTTCCCCTTCAAAACTTGAACATCTTTCTATTATTTATACTGTGCTTCTTAACCGCTTAACTTAACAGCCCGAGAATACTCGTGCATCTATTTATCGAAATTTTAGTCTTATAAACTAAAGTTGAATCATTAATTAGCTTTATAATTTGACACAAAAAATATGTAGGATCCATAAGCATCTTAAGTATCCTATGCCTTCTTAGATGAATGAAAACGACAGCCCCTTTCCAAAACAGGAGGGTTAATCTTATTAGATAGCAAAGAAAACTATTCAGTTAAGTGGTTAAAACTGTCATATCTAAAATTATATATTTTTTATGTATAATATGGATGAGTGGAATATTTATAATTCTTTTTTGTTTTTGTCTTGTTAGATGTTTAGTAAAAAATTAGCAATAAATTTATTTTCGGATCCGGGGATAGTAGAGTCCCTGGGTATTTTCCCAATTCCATACCGTGATCTTAGCTTGATTCGAACTCTTAAATGATTCGAACCGGATCGCTGCGCGTTTAGCAATACTTCGAATGCAAATAAAACGGTTTTTTTTATACGCAACTGTAGTGGCGGCTTGTTGACATGTTTTTGTCAGTTGGAGATGAGAACAGGAGCAAAAAGAATATGGAGGCCTTTCTTGGAGGGTGCCATTTTTTTTCTCTTGACCGAATCCGATCGGCAATAATTTTAGCCCGTCTTTTGATGGCAATTTTTTCTTGCCTTTTAAGCATTTTGAAACGAAGGCATAATTTTGTGATACTCTTGATCTAACAATTTTTGATTTTTTTTTTTTTTTTGCTCGTAAAACGTTGTAAATTAATTTTTAAAAAAATATTTCAGGTTGCTAAAATAATGTTATATTAGTACATAATTTTTTATCGTTTAGCTTTTACTTAATGTTTTTATTTTTTATGAGAATGTTATAATGTCAAAATTTTTTAGAACTAATTTTTAAAATTGATACAATTATAAGTTTCTAATCCAGGAGACGTTATTATTTTTTACTTAACTGATTAATTAATTTAAATAAAATTTCTAAAATAAGGAAATAGTTTCCTTATTTCATTAAATTAAAACCTCGTAATAAATTCTAGTTACTTTTATTCTGGACATAACATATATATCCGAATCAGAATTATTTGGTTATCGGTAAGAAAAAACTAGTTTTCCAAATATGTACATCATTTCATATATTTGCTTTCAATTTTGGATATGTAATCAAAAACATGGACTGGAGTAAAAAATAGGTCGTTAATTTATTTTTAGCTGCTGATAATTATGAAGAAAGCTGCTGATTTGTATGAAGAAAATGGACATAGCTCAAAGAAAAGAAAAAATGAAAAGATTCTACCTTTAGAGGTCTAATGCGAGAAAAGAACATAAATCTTGATGAAAAGGGTAAAAAACTGCTGAATTTAATAATATAAAAATTGTGTATTTTTTGTTGAAATTTTGTTCCAATTTGTATAATGTTTAATGAAACCCCTTTGCCCCGACAGGGACATATGAGTGCCGTTTTAAATATGCTTGAAATATCAAGGTGGTAGCAAAATTATTTTGCTTATTAGCATTTATGCAGCAGCAGCCAGTGTTACATTAATGATTTAAAATTTGTGTGTGAAATCATTCATTTGTTATTTTTTATTGAAAGTGAACTAGTAGATAACAGAAAAAGTATCCACTTAGTTTAAACTTAAATGTACCAACACTTTTTTTAATAGAGGTATTAGCCACGTTATTGAAGTCTAATAAATTGAGCAATCTTGCTATTTTACAAGAGGTAAAGGAAAGGGAGAGCTTACGTGCGCAGTGCTTTTTGAGCTTGCTATTTAGTAGAGGTTAAGCTTTCCTTAAAATGCTTCCATTTTTGTTTTATCATTTCTTTGCTGAAATTTTTGTATGATGAAGTGAAGAGCAATCAACGTAAGAAATGAGAGTACTACTTTAAGTGATCGATAATTAATCCCAATTCATTTTTTTATGATCCTTTATTTTTAATTATAAAACATTACATTTACTAAAAGGATTGTTCAATGTTTTAGATTTTGTAAAAAAAAGTAAGTTTAAGGCGTTCTCTTCAGTTTTGACTCAGTCTGTGAGATCTTAACATATTAAGAACCGTTTTTGCCTTACTATAAGAATCATTCAAAATGTTAATTGAATTGTTTTACATTTTTAGATGAAAACTTATCAACAGTCTACGCCAACTTATTTGTAGGAATTGTTCTACAAATAAATTGTAAAGCAATCACAGAATTGGAGGCCAACAAAAGCTATAAATTTGTTTCCTTAAGTTGCTAATCTTGGCGATATATTTGGCGACCATTTGGGTGACTTGGCGGCGAAGTTGGCGACAAAAGGAATTTTCTAGAAGGACCTCGAACTTTCAAACTATTTCTACTGGCTTCATGAACTTTCTGGAGATTACATCACTTCCTACGTAATGAAGTCTCTTCCTGTTGAGAAAGTATAAAAGCAAGATCTCAACACTGTCCAATAAATTGAAGTTAGATTTGAAATATGTGCTTTTATTTTCTTAAATACTTAAAATAAATTCACTGCATATTATGTATATTAATAAAGACAATTAAATTACCAAGAAATGATAAATTTTAGTAATTATAACATTACTTAATAAATTTAACAATTTATGAAAAATGAGCCAATGAGTTTTTGCATTTATTTTTATAGTTCATTTTTCACTCTGCCTCAGGCATTTGTATATTTACAAACATTCTGCTTTTTTAAAAATCGTAGTGATGTTGAGAATTGAGTAAAATTTTACAGGCCAAAAAGCAAAAATAAATAAATATTAATGCGATTGGCATTATAAACGGACATACCGTATCTCAAATTTTAACAGATAATTTGTAATAGAACCAGAGTTATTCTGGTAAATTTATCAAATTAAATGGTCTAAATTACCATCTTATTGGTAATAGAACCAGAGCTATTCTGGTAAATCTATCAAATTAAATGGTCTAACTTACCATCTTATTGGTAATAAAACCAGAGTTATTCTGGTAAATTTATCAAATTAAATGGTCTAAATTACCATCTTATTGGTAATAGAACCAGAGTTATTCTGGTAAATTTATCAAATTAAATGGTCTAAATTACCATCTTATTTGGTAGTATTACCTTTGTGTACGGTAATAATACCAAATTCCATATCAAACAGCGTGGTAAATAAACGATATTTTTCTGGTTATTTTACCATAAAGTCATTACTAAACTGCCGCGGTAAAAAATACCGCACTTTATGGTGTTCCATATGAGCCAGAGAATACGGTAAATTTTACCATATTCTGGTAGTTTTGACCAGAATTTTTTTTCAGTGCAGAACACCACAAATAACGTTGTATGGCAGATCCTCTACATCTCGGTAACTACATATGTTAAAAACATAACTAATGTCTTATTTTAGGGATAAAGGGTAACAACAGAAGTAAATCAAAAAATTTGAAAATTGGAATTGTAGTTCAGCAACTACGGAGTCGCAAAGTTCGGCAAAAATACTCATGAATTGGTGACGCGGTCCTGTATATCTCGGTAACTACATATGTTAAAAACATAACTAACGTCTTATTTTAGAGATAAAGGGTAACGACAGAAGTTACAAAAGAATTGAAAATCGGAATTGTAGTTCAGCGACTACTAAGTCGCAAAGTTGGGGGAAAATGCGCATGCATTAGTGACGCGATCCTCTATATCTCCGTAACTACATATGTTAAAAACATAAGTCTTATTTTAGAGATAAAGGGTAACAACAGAAGTTACAAAAAAAATTTGAAAATCGGAAAGGAGTCACTCGAGTAAAGTAGACCTACGCCTTTAAGATCAGCGATTGTTTGAAAAATACAGCTTCCCGTTATTTTTTTTGTTTATGATTTTATGTTTCATTAAGATCAAAATCAAATTGTGTTTTCATAGATTTCGATTCTACTAGAAATATGTAGTTGTCATTTGATTAAACAACATTATGTTCCGAGGGTGTGGTTTCAGTTGAAATTTTATGCTCAATTCCTTTCGGAAGGAAATCTCCGACTTCATTACATTTCCCTTTAATGTGTTTAACTTACTGAAATTCTGACAGAGACAACGCTCATCGAGCAACTCTATGGATTGAATCCTTAATTTTCAAAATATTTGTTAACGCTGAATGGCCAGTATATGTAGTGAATTTGGGGGAATTATAATTCCTAGCAATTTTTCGGATTCTAGAATGCTAGAAATGTTGATATTCATCAAAATCTATAGGTCGAATTTTTCAATCTTTCAAACTTATGTATGCTTCATATACCAGAAAATCAAAATATACCACACTAGCAGAACAGAATGCCGTCCCTTACCCCCGTACCCGTGACCAGACCGGTCACTGAACGGTTTGAACGTTTGATACATACATTGAAGACACGGGAATTTTATTTAAGAAAAAGAAAAAAAAACAAAAAGAAGGAAATATATACACTATGTACAGCACGGGCATTTTCACTTTTACACTATTAGTTCGTAATAGTCTTCTTTTCTTTAGATGTTGTTATACCTTTCTTTATCTGAAAGGGGAATATCCGGTAATTGAGTTACTTAGTTCAGCTCGTACCACACTAGCAGTACGCGCATGGCATTCCCCGTGGAATCAATACTTCAACAAAATGAAAAAAAAAACGCCCACAGTGACATGAAAAAGTTCTGAAAACATAAAAGATACACATTATTGATGTTCCCGCTTATTTTTTTTCTCGATAATGACATTTCAACTGTAGAAAAACAACACAGAGTACGTTAATCCGAAACAATATTAAAAAATTGCAACGTGAGAATTATTATTGTACAGCAAGCACAATATTCGAGACATAAACAGGTTAAGACACTGACGAAAATAATAATCGAAGTCATTCAATTGAAGATTATGACGTATCCTGCGCTCTGCACCGTCCGCCACTGTAATTGCAACGATGCATGTCGGGAAGGCTCCGGAGAAACTTCCGCAGAAGAATGCCCGCTAGAGAAAAATATCTTTCAACTGATCAGGAAAAAATTAATTTAAAAAATGGAAGAAGATATTTTATCCGTTCTTATTTTAAACACGACAGAACCGTTCCAGTTATAAGCTGGAAAAAATTGAAAATAATAGTGTTATTAGAACGTCGGATGCAACAAATTTAAAAACAAAATTAAAATTTCGATGGCAAAACTGCCTATTTTTTAAAAATTTCTCAAAATTCAATAACTCACGTTTGAAGCTCAAAACAAACTTCATTAGAACTAAAATTGTTTGTTCTATTCGGTAGTGCATTGATTGCTTTTCAGCGATCATTAGAAAAGATACTATAGACGCAAACGTGCCAAAAATGACCCAAAACATCACAAAACATTAAATAAAAAATTTTCTAGATTGAATTTTAAAATTCCGGCTTCGAGTTGCATTGAGTCACCTTTACGACTACCTGTGTGCCAAATTTGATGGCTGTGAGTGCGATAGATTCGTCTGGACATCGCGCGCACTCACACAAGCATTGTCCTTTATAACAGTTATAATTAACAAAATTCAACAAAGATATTAACTATAAATTTATTAGTTAAAAATTAATTAAAAATTAATTATTCATCATAATTTCGGCAGAGAGGGTAAATTATTTTACACACTCTAGTTTCTTTTGGATTTTATTAAGGATTTTTGCCTCTTGATTTTTCAAAATGTTTCTCGTTTTGCGGTTGGACAGAATTCAGGCCACAAAGGGTATCCTTTTGATTTATAATCTTACCCTTGACAGAAAATTTTGTCCATTTTTGAACTCCTATATGGCGAGTGGTCTTCGAAAAAGTTCGTCATTCGAGTTCTCATTCATTCCTTCGATTTTGAATAATTTCTTTTACATTCTAAATTCTATTTTATGTGTTTTAAATATTAATCGCTGTAGTTTTTGTTGATGCAATCACTTGATGCTGTTGCGTTGAGCACGCAAAAAGGTGTATTGTTATACTTTTTTGTTTAAAACTTCTGTTTCTTATTTATACTTTTTCTTTTTTCTACATTTTAATTTATATTTCCATTATTGTCCTTTATAAGTATAGATAAGGCTCTAACATTTACTACCGTGAAGGAAAATTGTTCAAGACTTTTAATGGACATATAAAAAAACTATTTTAAAACTGCAAGTGTGAGACACATTTTAGAAGAACGCAACATTTCATCCGAATGCAAAATTTGTCAAAAAATACAACAGAAACGAGTCGGTGACTGCTAAGAAAATATATTTCCTCGCACAGTTTAACCTCGGTGCAATTATAAAAAGTAATATTAATATAAAGCAAAAAAAGTGTTTACAGTCAAGACGAAGACAGTTTTTGAATTACTTTGAATGAAAGAGCTAGGCTGCAAACTACTGTATGGAAACACAATGAAGTTAGTTCTTTGGAAAGAAGAGCACAGGAGAACACAATAGGAAGGAAATATTTAATTGGAGCGGGAGATGGTTACAGTGATGGAATTCCTTTCATAGAATTTCTGTTTATTTTTAATGAAATGCGGTGAAAGGCCGTTTCAACCTTTCTTATTTTATTTTAAAACTCTGAAAACTGGATTTATAAATTTGCTGCCTTAATTTGTCATTTATCCATTGTTGCATCTTTCATGCCGCCAGATTCACTTTTCTTGTGTTCCTTTCTTCCGATGAATTTTATGCACTCTTGACGAATTTTACTCCGATGTCGACTGAAGCATTTAACGATTATTATCTCTGGCATTCTTTTCATCTAAATCAGAGGTTCCCAACTTGTGGTAAGCGTACCTCTGGGGGTACGCGATGGACCAGTTGGGGTACGCAAACTCAAACTGGGCGGATACAAGAAAACATAAGGAATTAGAAATGTTACAGACTTTTGTTTCTTCAAGTTCGTGTAAAAAGTAAAAGTGAAAGTTGTGCAAGTCCTAAACCTACCCTCAAAATAAGAAGAAAAAAAAGAAAGCAAAAGGAAATATAATTTGTATCTACCCTTATAAATTCATGCGAAATTATTACAATACTGATTTCATCTGTTTTGACGTTGAACTTATACTATTACGAAAACGGAATGAAAAGTGAAACCAAAAATAAGTCCTGCAAATGTTATAAACTCCAGTCATTTGTCTCTTAAGCTTACCTAGGTGTAACATTATTGATAGAAATTTCTTCGTATAGACGGAGGGTTGGAGGGGGGGGGGGTATGAGTATTCGGGGCTTATCAGTCGGCTCTAGATTATTCCGCTCATATCAGTCGGCTCTAGAGTATTCGGCTCATATCAGTCGGCTCTAGAGTATTCGGCTCATATCAGTCGGCCTAGTAGAGTATTTGGCGTCCTATGCGAAATTATTGTAACTCCCCCTTGCATATATCGCAAAATGATACATATGCTAAAAGATTTAACTATACTTATTAACTATAATAATTAAGAATTAACTGTGGTAAATGATTTAATTGTAGTGAAAGATTTAACGCGCGCGAATTTCTAAATTTATGGTTAGGAATTGGCGCCTCTACACGCTCAGCGCCCTGTGTCGCGTCACAGGCTGTACACCCATGGAGACGGGGGTACGCGAAAATAAAAAGACGTATAAAGGGGTACGCGAGATGAAAAGTGTTGGGAACCCCTGATCTAAATGGATACTTTGTTTAAATAATGATGTGGATTTATTTGAAACTGAGAGAATCGGAACAAGTCGAATTGATTATTCAAAGTATTCCTTACATAGAACAACAGCTTTAAGGTATACGTATTCTTACAGATATGGTTATTTGAAAGTCTTTTTCATCATATGGTTACTTTTATATTTACAAAAAAAAACCTCCATTAAAATACACAAAATTATCTACAGGGTAACTTTTAATTAACAAGCAACTTTTAACTGAAATAACTTCGCAAAGTCTCACTAGATGGCGCCACGAATGCATGCAGTGGCAGAGGGCGTAAAAGGAAATTGTTTCGTATCGATTCCACGCCATTTTGAAAATGTCTCCCAAAGTGTCATATTCAAAGTGTATATTTATTGTTAAAAATTGGTATTTATGTGCCGAGAAAGCCGTACTATTGCTACGGAAGTGGTCTGCAACATTCAGAAACCGACCTAAGCCGTCTGGAGCGGTGGTAAGAGATCTGATAAGCATTGCATTGGCCACCTTATTCACCAGATCCGAATCCATGTGATTTCTTTCTTTGGCGGTCATATGAAAAATTTGGTGTACAAGAAGAAGCCGACAGACCTTATTAGCCTCAAAAGGTCCATAGCTGACTCATTTGCAAACATTAAAAGAAAAACTCTTGAACTTGTAACT